>JAGDQP010006538.1:0-71745 GCA_022664845.1 Lepisma saccharinum | reverse complement strand
GAGATATGTATGTTAATGGAGGTGTTAGGGGGCTCTAAGTTTGCTTCATGTTGATTCTCTTTTGTTAACATGGGATGTTTTATGGCGTCTCTGATTGATTGATTGTACCGGCCAATGGGCAGGCTGCTTGATCAGGCGTCTCTGATTGGCTGCTTGATTCGGCCAATGAGGGAGCAGGTAGTTTATTGGGCTTGTATTTATATATGTGAAATTTTTTGTACAGACTCAGTGTATGTCTGATGAGGATCTTTGCTACAAGGTCGAAACGTTACGTGTAATTTATTTTTTACGAATAATATAGTCTTGTTCAGCAGTTCAGTGTTTTTGAACTTTTTCTTATTAACACAAAGAATTTTACGCGTTCAAATACAGTGAATGAGATTAAATGGGTGTTATACATGCGACAGTCGAATAAAAATATCTGGTATTGAGAACTATTTTAAATTTGATCAAAGCTACTTTCTGATTGAAACTCGATCCGATGTGCATAATTAACAACGCGAATAATCATTAATATGGCAGAGAAAATGGTGGAAACTGGGAGAGTTAATCCATGGGAACATTATTTTTGTGTAAAAACGAGCAGTATGTCCGCAGATATAAGCTAGGAAAGAGATTTTCCAGTGTAGTGTATACTGTATGGTAGGTGAACACAGGGTGCCCCATTTTTCTCGTCTCAGACTGTAAATGATTTTAGCGTTTGTGTAGATACTTTGTGTCTAGTGAAATGTACAGCTTCCTCGAATGATACTGTGAATCAAGAGAAATAAGATACTTCATGTTGCTGTTTCCAGTCATACAAACGGCTTCCTTTTTTTTAATGCGAAATTCGAATTTCCGTACGATAATGTACAAAGAGGAGTTTTCAGAGTATACATGAAATGCCATACATTGATTCCTAAGACAATAGTAGAAGTTCATGATACAATTAGTGGTTGAAAGCTGTGGGTTTGTACCTTGATCAATTTGTAGTAACGAAATAATAAATTTTGTCTTCGAGGAGTAATTTTCGGTTTTTAATAAGAGATTTTCTTTTGTGCCACTTACACAGGGCAAACACATCTTCAGACAAGTAAACCAGGTACGTATTGTTGGGGAAAAAAATCAAGCCGGGAGATGTGAAATCTAAATTGCTTCAATGTTTTGTTGAAGTAATCGAGTATTTGCAGTACTGCCCTGCAAGTAACATGTATCGTTAGATTTTCTTAATAGAAGTATACAGAATGCATGAATTGTAACAATTAGTTTGGACAGTATATTTAACAGTAGGATGTAGAAACTTGAATTCTTTTTATGTAGAATCAGAGTTTTAGGCATTCATATTTCTAAAACTCAGGAAGACTGAATGTGCATTCTCATTCGCTGTTTGCATTACAGGAATCTTGCCGATATTAAGGGTAGTGCAAAGCAACGATCTCTTTAACAATAGATGGCAGCACTACCTAAGTTTTTTCTTGCAAAAAAAAAAAAAAAACATTGCTGCTCCTACAACTTCAAGCCTAGACAGATCAAACTTTCGGAGTAGAAAGTTCATAACCATTTCAGGAGTTCTATTCTTGCCGATTTTTTTTTTTTTGGGGGGGGGGGGGGGGGGGGGGGGGGCTTTCGATTATCTTTGAAAGAGCTTCATTGTTATAGGTTTAGGTATTCACAACACTAGTCAAACGATTTCAACAATAAACAAAAAAGAAAACAAACGGCACGAACAAAACTCTTGAAATGGGTATTGGACTTCCTTCTATGAAAGTTTAATCTCTCTCTCAAGGCTTGAGTTTGTCGCAGCAGTGCTGCCATCTATCGTTGCATTCCACTAGGCTTAAATCAAAGTTGAATGAAATAATACAATTAAAATAAGTGTAGTGGACGAATCAGGAGTATACAACACAGCACGATAAAACTACAAGAGGAAAAGTAAGCTTTCGATTTCGCAAGATTATTATCAAGACTGAGAAGAAGAATGGATGAAAGGAATCAATATAGTATTTTTAATCTTTATCCTCTCGTTTTGTCAAAAGATTTTACGGTTATTGTAAACGGAATTTTGAGCGCCAGATGGGTTGTACGATTTTCCTGTATTTGTTTTTCTTGTACGAAATTTCAATTCTGGTTCTACAGATTCGATTCTAGAGAGAGTAGACTTCCAGGGAAGAAAATTCAAAACTATTTAAAAAGTTTTCTGTTGTTGCCGATTTTTTATTTTATATTTTATTAATAGTTGAAGTCACTTGATGATTGTTTTGATATCCAAATCTATAGTAGTGAAGCGGTTTCAACAACGAACAACGTGGAGAATCAAAATAAAGGCACAAACAGCAACTTTTAAATGGATAAGAACTTTTCTCTCTTCATGTATGAGATGTCTACATTTGAATTCGTAACCACAAGATTGGAATTTCATGGAAGGGGAAAAAATACTTGTAAGAGATAGTAAGATCGTTTGAACGTTGGAGATCGTCGCCTTGCATTAGCTTTCAGAAGAAGAATTAGGGAAGTAAGAGCATCCGGACGGCCATCCCGGGACTGGGACTAGCTGTTAGTAACTCTTCGTATCAGTATGCTTTTTAGTAGTGGGGTGACTTGTAATTCTTGCTTACTAGAGTACACAGAAATTGTATGGCTTAACATGCAACATGTCGTTGTCGGAACTGCAATATCCCCCATGTGGCAAACTATGAATTGTTCAGGAAGGCCAGAAAACCAGTTTCTGTACTACAGTCTGGAATACAATTTAGGTACTGAAAAGTTGCTATATATCAAAGTAGAAGTCATTTGCACATGAAATTTTTCTACAGTATGCAGAGTACACAACAGAACTATAAATTTGGTAGAGAAACGAAAAGTTGCCACAGGAATTATTGCAGTTCCGACGACGATATGTTGTGGTAAAGCTGAAGAGAAAAACTATACAGAGGAGCAATGCTAGATGTAATACGTGGTAAAGGGTTTATACAATTACACATTTGCAGTCACCTGACTATCGAGTGTATTGGATTACTAATATAAGGTTGCTCCTGAGAGTTTTATAACCGGCACCAAAATGTTCCTACCGTTTGATAAATTTTGTTGTCAGCTGTGCGTGTACAGAGTGATACTAAATAAACGGTCATAATAAAAGAACCGTGTAGTTCCCTGACCAAAACCGGTGCTCAAAGATAAAGAACAAATGGACTTGTTTGCTAAGTTTACGAAAATATCAACCTTTAAAATCATAACAGACGTAAGGATAGTCTAACATTGAAGTTACAATTTCTCTTTTTATTATCGTATTTCATGCTCTGAAGTCATATTAAGGTTAGTGTAAAGCGACGATCTCTAATATTAGATGGCAGCACTACCTCCATATATCTCTAATGTATTATTTTCATTGTACGAAATTCCAATGTTGGTCCTACAAGTTCAAACTGGAAGAAAGTTCATGACTGTTTCAAGAGTTCTATTCGTGCCGATTTTTTTATTTTATTTTTTCTTTATTGTTGAAAATAGTTTCATTGTTATAGGTTTGGATATTCACAACAACAATCAAGCAATTTCAACAATGAGAACAAGAAAGAAAATAAGAAATCTCACGCTCTGAACTTTCTTCTTTGAAAGTTTGAGATCTCTAGGCTTGAATTTGTTGGAGCAGCTTTGCAATTTCATACAACGATAAGGATACATTAGAGACATACGGAGGTAGTGCTGCTACCTAACGGTAAAGTCGTAGCTTTACACTAACCTTAATAGAGAAATCATTTGCGTTTTATAAAGGGGAAAAAAATTGAAATTTTTGAGTCATGGTTTATAATCCAGACAAGTTTTCTGCAGCTCTTTAGACAATGAAAAATAGGTCCGACTTTTGAGGTAAGATAAGATAAAATGAATTGTATGGGCGGTAACAGCTCTATGGCTTACGCCCTTCCCGCCGACTTTTGAGGCATTTCTTCGAGATTTGATTATGTGCTTTAGTTAGTATTTAACGGAATTGAGTCAGTAGTATGAAGAAATCATGTATGTCCAGTGTCCACGTTCTTGATCTTTATATTTCACAACCTTGGACAACAATTTAACATTACATAATTTAAGATTCATTTTCATTTTGAACATAAGGCCTTTCATTATTATTTGCGATATATTTTTGGCCAGAAATCACAAGGTAATGTGTGTGTGTGTGTAGACTAATTTATAATCATTCCATGTATACAAATTACTAGTAATTTGTTACAAAGAAAGCTTTCGCGAAGCAGTTTTCTCTCACCGTTTTAATTGGATATACTAATTTCTCGAATGGGTTTGTTAGATATTTTATGGAGAAAGTCTTCCGTTCTTTTCAAGAATTCATGCAATTAGTCGATACGAAGACATCCATCTCGTGTGAGAGAAAAAAAATGAAATTAACTTCATATTTATTTAAAATATAACATTGTTTGATACTGTAGAAAGCCTAGTAATCCATTCATTATATGTATCATCCTGATAACTACTTGGTTCTATCATGTATACAGCTGTTCATTCTTCAACACTGTTCTGTGTGACTTGAATATTGTCTTGCTGTAATAAGTGTAGTAATGGCAGAAGTAATTGCGGGTTTGTATATGTTAAAAATTGATGTAGTATTGTAGTGTAGGTTAACAGAAACAATATTTACGTACAAGTATGATGTTGATTACTACATAATGAATTGGGAATGCCCACTGATGCTTTGATTTACAGACTGTAGTGTATTTTATATTCGAATGATGTTTACAGACAGTAAAAAATTGCCGAAATTTCCTACATTAAGGTGAACAAGTAGATTTTCTACCTTTTGTAAGTTCTTCAGATAAGAATGTAGGCAAACAGAATTAAATTCTCGTTGACTATAGTCTGTTTTGTACTTTGATAACGAGTGACACTATCGTTCAGATAGTACTGATAGTAACTTCTGAGTTGTCTTCCAACACTTTTGAGATAGAATAGTGTTAATGAAGTCTGTGGGTGCAACCCGGAAGAGCTGTGTTGAATTAATCCAGAGACAATAGCGCTTCAGTCCATGACATTTATTTTCAGTTATGTTAAAGTACTAGACTAAAATGGGAGAGACTGAACTTTACAGGTATTCTAGCGTAATGAGCGGACATTATCGCTAATTAATTAATTAATTTAGTGATGCTTTCTGTAGAATTAGCATAATGGATTGATTAAACCAATGTACCGGGTGTTCAATAACTAACCGAACACTTAGTTTAGGAATAATCTTTGAAATATGCACGAAAGGGCATTACTTTCAGTTGTTCTTCGACTGCGTGCGTGTAGGTAATTGATTTAGTGTTTGTTTTGACTGCGTTGAAGGGAACTATCAAGGTGGTGTGTTCAACTGAGCAGTGCGTTTTTCTGGTTCTGTGAAATCCTGGTATCAAACAAACAAAGTCCTTGTGAGAAAGTGGTGAAAAGCTTACAAGGATCTTCGAAAGCCATTCAAGTCAACAGTTTTGGCCAGGTTAGGGAGATTTCTGTTCCCGATACTCATAAAGGAAATAAAGTTGTACACAGATCAGCCAAAACACCGGAAAATGTAGAACAAGCACGATGGTGCATCTCCAGCCCCTTTCCAGTTGTTTCTCGGAACCGTAAACAGCCAGTTTGGAAACAGCGTGCGTGGAAAAGACATTAAGTGTGACACACGCAGCGTGTGTTGTCTGCAGTATGAAATCTTCTTACGTAAAAGTTTCATAAATGTAGTAGTCAACATAAAAGCTATATATAGAGGAAGTAATCGTTTGCAACTTATTATAGGTAATAGAATCATTGGAGTGAATCTTTCTGAACTCTTTTATTATTATTATTCAAATCGTAGTGATCATGCCAATGTATCAAGTAGAGTGGCAAAGAGTTTTAGAAGAAACATTTATTGTATGTTGATTATGCCGTTACATATATTTCCCGGTAAGATTTATCATCTAAAGTCAGTAAAGTAACAGGTCTATAGAAAATTTGGACTTTCCGTTGGTGCTTTAGAGGTAGATCACCGCAACTCGGGAAAACAGGAGATTAACAATAAAACCTCGTTTATCCGGAAAGGTTTTCAAAAAAGTAATTTTTCGTCAGTTTCAAAATACCGTATACAAGTTTGTAAAATAAACCATGGTGTAACTATATCTGTGCATTTGCAGGCGCTTATAGCATGAAAAAATTGTTAATCTGGCGTGTCCGGAACGGATTTGGTTCCATCAAGTCCGGATGAACGAGGTTTTAGTGTATTTTGAATTCCCAGTCGTTTCATCGACAATCGTTTCTGTGAATCCCGTAAGATTTCTTGTTTCCAAAGGAATTTAAATCTGAAAATAAAGTGCGTATTTTATTTCATAGATCTAAATCCATGTTTGAAGTGAAAACTTCATTATTGTCTGAATTTTGTATACTTAAAAGTAGTTATAGACCTCCGATCTGATTCAAGATTTAACTCTCAAAGAGCCAATGTTTCAAACATCCTCCAGACGTGGAGTATCTTCAGAAATGTGGAACGTAAACGAAAGGTTTTAGTATGGTAAGGAGACAATACGGTTTTGATTTCTCTGAAGATGCTCGTAGTTTACGTGGGCGAAATGTCGTCATGGTTGTTTTGGTATTACAGCCTGAAATTGATTGGTATAGTCTGGAACTATATAAATATGCAACATTTAGATTTACGTTAACGTGTAATATTGTGTTTTACTTTCGTAATAGAGGAAAATTGAAAGCGGACTACAATATCCACAACGAATGTTTCACATTAAGACATTCTATATTTTGACCTATTCGTTTCTGTGAATATGGTGTGTATTGTGACTGTAGAAAGTACCTACATATCTTGAAGAAAAGTAAATTGTTTGAGTCTTTCAAAATTATTGTTTACGAAGTAAAAAAAGGTGTTTCCTTTCATCATTGGGCATTCCTAATAAAAAGAAAAATGTTAATCCTAGTATAATGTTCTTTATGCCTTCAGCTGCTGTTATGTCTTTGCTTGAATGTCTCTTGGGATGAGCTGACTCTCTGCTTTTTTGTTCTGGTGTGGTTACAGGAAGTCCGATTACTACTTCACCACCACCTGTGTCCACTTCTACTCCTGCTGTTGCTGCTGTAAACAGTACAGTCCCCCCTGTTGCTGCCACTTCAACCATCCCACCAACCACCACATTAGCCAAGGCAACTGTTGAACCTACCACTACTGTCGCCAGTTCTGCTGCTGCTGCTGTGGGTGGTCCCAGTGCTGCCACAGTTGTATCATCAACTCCTTCCACATCCCAAACTGTCAATTATCCGGCTGTACTGAAAGACAGACCTCCTAGTTTTACTCAGAAATCGAAAGTTCCCCCTCCTGTGCCCCCTCGGTCGCCTAAACGTGTCCATGTTCCTCAAGGTGGAGGGCCTGCAGTTTCCAGTGCCGGTGCTGCGTCACGAGGTGGGAGGTCCTGCTTTACGCTTCCACCTAGAATTTTCACTATTTCTGCATCCGCTGCTTCTGTGTTTTCAGATGTGCGCGATGATCTTGGCTTTTCCTATTCACGCTCAAGTCCTACAAATAATACTAGCTCGCCATTAGGTTTTCGAAGTTTGCATGTTTCTAATAGAGATTTGAATGAAGATAATGCTTTCAGCATGCAGTCCCTATTTTCTAAGTTTTTGCATCCAGTATTGCATGATAGAATTAATGTATTGTACTCTCCTAAAAAAACACTTCATTGATGTGCTCTTTTTTTCCTGTGATCTTAAAACTACTTTACGTGGTGTTTCAGATGTATTTACTGCAAGACACTATTTCTTAGTGAAGACAGTTTTTTTATGAACATACTTTTTTTTATGAAAAAAAAAAATCTCAGTTGTATCCTAGTTGCTTTTAGAAACTTTTGTAGTGCCAAGACTTAAAAGAAACACAGCTTCTTGCAGACAATAGAAGCTTTGATTATAGACAGCTCTTTTCGTTTCTAGTTACAGTAATGAATCACTAGTATACGTAATTTTTAACCATTGGTTATTTTTATCCTGATGAAACAATAAAATGGAAGATTAGCGCAGTGTGTAATAGTGACGAGGCAGATAAATATAGAAAACAGTTGATTGGCTAAAGTAGAATATTACATGTATGGTAGTGGACTGTTTATTTATTTTATTATAGTAATATAGTTGACTAAAATAGTCATTCACTGTCCAGTTCAAAAGGATGCCAATTTGTGGTTTCGTGCAAGCTTATATCTCCCAGTACGAGCAGTAGTAAGCTACGTATCTGCTGATTGCGTAGAGAGCAGAGTGGCAAGAGTTTGAACCAGTTTAGGCAATCCATGATAATGGTGATTAACTGGGAGTGAATGCGATTAAACTGGATTAACTGGGAGTGAATGCGCATTAAGTTTAATCGTCTTCATGCCTTACTAGTCGAGGTTGAAAATCCAAAGGAAATACTACGGAAATGGTTCTTCATGAATAAGTTACGAATGTAAAGAAAGAAAAGATGATCTTCGTGAATAAAAATAATTGACATTGAATGTATTTATGGCCTTTAGAAATCAATGACTCAGGTCGTAAAGAGAAAATTTAGATTTTATCGACAACTTCGAAGTAAATTAAAAAAAAAAAACTAATCTGCTGGACATTTCACTTAGCTTGCGGCAGTAAAACTAGCAGTATCAAAAATGGGCTCTAAGGAAAGCAGTAACTTTCCTGGTAGTCTGAACGAGAGAGAGAGAGAAATATCACAGTTTTATATGAAGTTACGGACTCCTTTAGTTCAAGTGAGAATTTCGCACAGCTTCAGTAAGTTTCTTTGCATTCTGAAAGATGCAGCTGAACGGAAGAAACCGAAAAGAAAAGCGCAAGATGAAAATGAAGGAGTAAGGTTAATCTTGCTGTGGAGGATCTGTCATCATTGGCAGAACATCTTAATAATGTTGAAAAGATCGTTTCTTTCAAATTATCCTCATAACTTGCACCTCGGTTTCTTTACGAAGAAGCCTAGTTTCTCCTCATAGTACGGTAAAAGATGCAATAGCGATAAACAAAACCTTCAAATGACTCTCTTAAAAAAAAAAAAATCAATTGTAGTATTCCATTCCGTTCTGGATATAATATTGTCAAAACCTGGAACAAAAATGTACTAGAATAATCCTTGCCTAATTTTAATAGTTACACGTGGTTTTGTTAATGATTGGTCGGCTGCCATTACATCAGAAAAACATATTCGACTTTCGTTATGCTGTGGTTAACATTTTCATGTAAAGTTCTTTCGGTATTCTATTGGAAAAATACTGATTTTTGCCTCACTCTGCAACCGTCTAGCGACGCCAGGTAAGGTCACAATAATGCAAGATATATGAAACATTTATGGTTACGAGGTTGGAGTCGCTTTTGGTAAATATATTTTAAACTAATTTCAGTTTTTTTGAGAATTTAGAGTTACGTTTTTTTTTGCCTTGCTGCTTGCATTTATTTTGCTGATACATTTTTATGAATTCTTTTAATTAAAAGTGCTTTGTGACACTCACGATAGGACATGCATTTAGTGATGTTGCAAAGATGCATTACATGAAGTAATATTGTGTGTGTGTGTGTGATTCGTAATTGAGTGCACTTTATTTTATATATAACACATTGGTTATTATTATTTATGCCTTCATCATTTTCATAATCGTTAATTATTACCAGATTTTTACTGGTATAACAACATTCCACCTGCAGTGTTTTTTTTTTTTTTATAAACAGCATCATATTGCATTGGGAACTTAGTGCTACGTAGCTGTTTTTGAATGTACTTTTGCTAAATTTTTAGCCGTTTTAACCAAAGAAGAATTCTGCTAGAGGTTGTGTTTTCATATCTTTTTAATAAACAAATTTACGTGTGTATCTAGGAACTGCTATTTTCTTATTTTGAATGTTATAATGAACGTACGAATCGAAAGCAAATTAGCAATTTCTTCATTGTTTGTATATTGATTTTATTTCGAATCTAGTTGCAACTAAACTCACTAAGGCATGCTTTATTTTCATGTAGTTTTTAGTAATTCTTCATAATAGATTTGTCTTCTCTGAAATGTCGCTGTTTTCTTGTATCTGTTTCTTCTTCAAGGGCCAGAAAGGAAAAAAAATATATGGGGATATAATTAGTTGAAGTTACAAATAAGCTATTTTTTTTTTAATTATTGTTCGTACCTAGTGATTTAATTATATAAATCCTTAACCCTTGATTTTTTTTTTAATTACCTCCTCTTAATGTAATGTTTTTCGTAGGTGCTTGAAGATTTTTAAACCTACCAATCCATTATTAATTCCGTGTAATTACCCTTTTTTATTTTTTTGCCAGTTTAGTAATGCTACTACATTTATTACCCCCTCCTGCTTCTAGGACTAGTGGGTACTCCCTCATCTTCCACTCCACCCCCTGCCTTTGAGGATGCAATGAAAGGTGATTTTTTAGACGCTTCATCTCCTAAGCATCGCGTGGGATCTGGCTCCAGCCATGTGGCTCATGTAATAGTGACGAAATCAGGTCGCAGTGAAGCATATCGGGACGAGCGTGTAGAAACAGTCAGGTAAGTTTCGTATTTTTTGTGTGTTTTCTATTTGAAGAAGGGAACATTTTATTGAGTTTAGTGACATATTACTAGGGCTCTGATTTTTAAGATTTTATTCTTTTCTACCATACATGTATTAATCTGACAATTACTTGCAGTATATAAGTAGCAAATTAAACAAATGAACATCCGTCGGCGTTTTCCCTATTAATAGCAAGGTTATGTATTAATGCCAAGCCTTTTTTATGACCTATAATATTCACACATTTGATTAAGAAATGGCTGAAACGAGAATATATGTTACAGTAGTGATGTAGAATCCGGACCCTGTATATTACTGTAGACTTAGTAGAAAAAACTAAGAATGAATGCTTAGATACTAGATAAATTTTAAAAAAAGGTGGGGAGCATCCTAAAATCAAAAGATTAGATAGATTAGATTAAAAAAAGATGTGCAGTTCTGGAAAAAAAAAAAAAGTCCTTTTTCATGCCTTGAATATTGAATTAATGGGCGATGCTACTTGTCGTAGCTTTGATATGTAGTACTCGTGATTTACTGATTTAACTTACAGTACATAAGCTATGGCTTTAGCACGTCACGAGTAGAATGATGTCCTCGGCGAGAATTTCGGGAAGGGATATAGAAGACAACGGGCGGGGATCTTAAATGTAGGTACACTTAGACTAGTAGAAAATGGCCGAAGTCCACAAACAAACTGCACAATTCTGTTGTTTTTTTTTTGGGGCTTGCCATGTTTATTAGTTAGCACATTGTGCAATTCCGTAAGTTATTTTCTTCGAATGTGTGTACCATTCTGGATTTTGGTGAAACAGGAGAAACCTTAAGATGGCCAGTCGTAAAACTCGATCATGTGAGACTGCTTTCCTAGTACGGGTACCACCTTAGCCATTAGACCACGGAGACTGGTTGGTATTCTTTGTTTTTATTAAATCGACTGAAAGGTTGGTTGTTATATATATATAACTGTAATAGGAGGTGCTGTTTCTCCGTCCTGCTTAATTTCGTACAGACCAGAAATTTAAATTTAAAAAATGTTGGAAATGTAGATTATATATTTGTATTCAAATGTGTACCTTTCGCGTATTTATTTATTTTTTTTAAAAAAAAAACAGGCTTCGCTTTTAGTCCGTTTCTTAAAAAGGAATGGTTTTGCCCATCTCTGGTCAGAATACGGAATAAACAGTATTTCTTATACTTCTGAAGCTATAAAATTTGTGTGAGAATATGAATGAATTCAAATCTCTGTGCTTTTATCAATTGTCCGTTATAAATTCTGTAAATAGTAGGAGTTTAGAACAGACTTTTATTGAGATTAAATATTCTTTAGAAGTATAATCATGGATCCGTTCTCTTCGAAACGGGGAAGCTATTCAAAATTAGTAAAACGACTTTACAAGGAACTTCACATCTTCCGTTATTGAAGGAAAATTATCTGTTTAAACCTGGGTAATATTAGTGAATACTTAAACTGTAAAGAAAAGTAAAGATTAAACGTTTAAAAACATTAGATTATGTAGCAGACTTTTCATGAGACATCATACTTGCTAGGTACAGATTAGGTTTATTTGTATATAAGAAAGTGTAAGGATTTTGAATGTACCTATATAGTTAATTTGCTCCGTATGATTTACTATGCTTCGAGAATTCTGTCTCACATTGTAATTTTTTTTTGATAGTTTCTTCGTTCATTGTTGCTAGAGTTTTGATGTTACTTTATTTTAGTTCTTTGGTTGTACCTAATAGAATATTTCTTATGTGTATTACCTTTTTCTTTTGTTTCGTCGCATTTGCTTTTCATTTCCTTTTGTTTCTTTAGTCATAGAACTCGTATCTACCACCAATCAGCACTCTTTAAGACTAGTGGTGTTAAACTGGTGAATTACAGGAGGTATTATAGAAATTGTTAAATGCGTTGCGTTTGTTGTGAAATTTCTCTTATTTACACGTGTGTTTTTAAGATTTTCGTGTATATCTCTCAAGACAGTACTGTGAGAGAAATTTTTAAAACATAATTAACACCCCATGAATTACACGTATGATTCTGTTTTTGTATATATTCCTTAATCAATTTAAAAGTGTCTTCTGGTGTGTTTATTAGTACAGAAAAGCTATGTCAAATCCAAGTATTAGACTAACAATTGAAACCCTTGCAATTCTTATCCTTGTTAGGAAGTCAGGGTTCTTAGTGACTTCAAAAATCGGGAAATGTCAGGAGAAAATTGCTTGCTCTTCGAATAACCCCCATCCATACTTCAACGAACGCTCTTGCTTTCCGGGGCACCCCCCTTCTGCTCCTTTGACGACATACTCCCAACATTTTTTTTACAACCCTTTTCGACCATTGATACTACCAATCATCATCTTCGTTAACAGCTGGACCGTGCCAAGAATCACACAAACTCCAACTGGTTTGCCCGCAAAGCTCCATTCGTCACGAGTCTTCTTACCTTAGCCTTCAGGTCTTGCCAAAACTCTTCATACTGTCGCATCCAATCCCGACTGCATCATCTCAGACTGAAAGAGCTTTTCCACTCATGGCCCCAAATAGTCTACTGCATCTCAATACATCTAGGCTAGAACCGGACTTATTCAGCCCCCTCCTCCCAATTCTACGGCAGTCCTTGTGACTCAGGTGGTAGTGCGTTTGACTACAAATCGGGTGACCCGGATTCAAATCCCGGCCACGATGCTGAAGACTTTCCTTCAGTGCTCCCATGATCGGCGCTCCGCAGCTTCCTGTCAAATTGGAGTGAGTACCAATATGTCCATCGTATTTCTGGGCACCTTGGGAGGTGAAAGCGGTCAAGCGCAGGACTGACCACCTCACTTCGTTACGTTGGTCGAGAATATATGGAGCGCTACTTCCACATTCCCCGTACGCCATTCACGGCGCGTGCGCAACGTACAGGGGATATCTTTATCTTTTTTTTACCTTACCTCTAAATCTGCAATAAACCCCGCTGTAGAACGTGTCCATTATTTTTTATTTTATTTTATTGCAGTCTAACCTTCGATCATTTCGTTACTCACAAAACTCTCTTTCCGGCAGTTGAATTTCCTCCAACCGTATGTACCTTTTACACTGTAACCTATGTCCCGCTTTCTAGTAACCATTAGAGAAACCCAAATAACTCCAGCTATTTGCGTCAACTACCATCGTTACCCCTCCAAATCACAGTTATGTCATTTCCTCATACCAGAACACATTTCATATCACTTTAACGAAACCTTCCGTATTAGTATCTTGGAAATTCTTAATCCTAATTCACCTGCCACAGGTAGGAAGACATGGGAGCATCTTCATCCTCTCCGCCAACCATGAATTTGGCCTTAACTGCATGTAATTTCCTGTAGACTAGATCTTGTTCTTTTCCAGTGCTTCTGTCTTCTCTTCTTACATCTGTTACTCCCCCTCCTCGCTGATCCTTTATCCTCTTATTCCTTTAGGAAGTCAGCCCCTCACCGACGTCTCGTAACCTCCCATTCTTCCAACTTCTTTTGCCATTTAGTGTTTTTTTTTTTTTTGGCCCCTTTAGTAATTTTCCTGTGTTGCTGACCTGGCCACTCCGTTACTTACTTTCAGTTCTCAACATGACTGCTCCTGATCACCACTCCCCTAAGTCCGTCTTAATTTCTATATGTGACCACGCCTCCTGGGAAAGGTTGACATCTTTCTATGTGTGTGTTAAGGTCCCGTACACACTTGTCTGCATCTCCTAATTTGTCCTAGTAGTCGTCAAAATACTACAAAGACATTTTTTCCCACGTCTTTGTAGTATATAGTGACCCGCAAACTTGTGAATAGTATCCTAAGAACTCGTATTGTTGTTTCTTTTTTCCTTACATGGTTTGTTTGTGTTGAGAGGGGTATGAAAGCGAGATTACGTGAATAATTGCATATATTTTTAAAGTGAACTGTACATTGATTTTACTAATTAGGCATTATGACCACTAATTTAACCTATTTAAGTATGTATAGTCTGTGCTTTAATTTAATTCTAATTCTTCCCTTATGCCTGTACTCAATCACACCTTTTCTTGTGTTTTCTGTATAACTTACATTTGTCCTTTATATGTATGTAGCTTAGATTTTTCTGTACAAACCTTTTCTAGAAAGAAATTGTGTCTGCCTTTTTTTGTATCCTTTTCTGTATATTAGTTTGTATGAATTAGGAACGTAAACCTTGTAGCTTATTTGGTAAGAGTTTTTCTGCATGAGTTTGTTTATAAATATGACCAGAGTAGAACCATGTAATACCAAACGAATTAATTTAGACTAATGAAATAGTTAGAAGTAACGATATGTTCCTTTATACTTGATTTTTTTTTTAAGTATTCGTAATTTCAAGCCCTAGTACTTAAACGAGGTACTCTTCGGCATTTAGCACTAAAATCTTCTATAATATCCCTTTTAAGGTTTAACAAGACATTTACGTTTTTAAACATACTTTAATTTCGAACAGTTCACATTACTATCCGCGTAAGACTATAAAAACGAATAATGAATTATCAGAATAATTTATCATAGTCGATTTTATTTTCAAGAATTGTTCGTATGCGTAAAAGAAAATCTTAGAAATACTCGAGGTCTAAAATTTCTAACTAGCTATCGAATTCATCATGTTCTTAGCGTAATTAATGTAAATATAAATATGATACTAATT
This sequence comes from Lepisma saccharinum, assembly GCA_022664845.1. Taxonomy (NCBI): domain Eukaryota; kingdom Metazoa; phylum Arthropoda; class Insecta; order Zygentoma; family Lepismatidae; genus Lepisma; species Lepisma saccharinum. Next base: position 56,560 of record JAGDQP010006538.1, on the reverse strand, counting down.
TAAATTAATAATATTGGTTTCAAAAATTCAAGAACTACTCATAAAGAAAAGCATTTTTAAAGGGAACAATCGGATAAACATTGGCTACATGAAAGGCAGTTACAAACGAGTACCAAAGAAAGCACTTTTACATGTGTACATTAATTTTTTATAGCATATCTGATGTACGGTTGGAATCCAAACCGGAAAATAAGTCATCTTTGAGTGTTGAGTCCAGTAGTTCTACGTCTGGTTTCAGTTCAACAATCCGCACGATGACGTGGACGCCTCCAGCCTCCGTGGAAGGTAGCACACCAACTTGGACTGAGGGTACGCCTTCCTTCACCGAATCCTCCAGTAGCGGTGACCTAGGTATGCCTGCACTAACACCATTAACAATTAATAATACTCATGCTTGCTTATTAAAACTGTCCTAGTATGTCTTGAAAGGGAGAATCAAAAGTAATAATAAGGACGCTTTTATAGTTGGGAATAATTTCAACTTGGTTTTGGAATGCTTATGGAAACTCATACCAACTGCATGGGTTACAGCATTGAAGGGGACAATTCTGAAATAGTTAATGTAGCAATAAGTCAAAAGTGGTATTGTTGGAATACATGAAAAAGACGAACTTTTAATGAGTATTCACATAAAAGAATATAGTAGCAAAAATATAACGTACCAGAGTAGCCCTGGATTAAGAACAATTGTATTGTTATCAAACGTTTCCCATTGTTCATTTGCTACTTTTGTTCCTAACATTATTTTTAGTAGCTTCTTATTTCATTCTTTGTGTAGTTTTATTTCGTAAGTGTACAGTTTTCTATATTCTACTTCTAACTACTGTATTCAGAGTGGAATTCCATTTCTGAAAATTATTGGAGAAATGTCAGATTTCAAGAACTAAACATGTGTAGAAATTTGAAACACAACTTGAAAGATTTTTAAAGACAAAGAAATATCTATAAATTTTCAAAAAAACCTATTCGTTATCCATATGTTTTCGAAGATTTGACATATTATATTTCTGAGTCGAATACATTCCACCTGTTTAATATATAATTTACATGACGATAAAATTTGGTGAAATATGTTGTTCGAACTCTGTATATCATTATCTAGTAGAAATGTGTAGTTGGGTAGTACAAAACTCCCAATGCTTACGTAAGCTTTTAAAGCATTTTAACGCGTTACTAACACTTTTAACAAAAGTAATCAATTTGAGATAGTAAGATATGAATTTTTAGAAACGCATGCTATGCGCTAAAAAAGCATGTGAAAATAACTTGTAGGTGGTGGGGGTTGCATTCTATAGTTCGTAAGATTAGTTAACTACAAAGTAAAGAAAATGATAATCCAAACACACAATTTTTCGTATTGCAAGGTTGAATTTTCTGCAAACAAAAGTAGACATATTTTTAGAAATCTCAGCGTGCATTCAACATAAAGCAATTAAAGGGCTTGGTGCAAAAAGGGAACCTCAAGTTTTTTAAACTTTTCAAGGGGGTAGAAAAAACGCAATTAAAAATTCGTATGGAATCAAAAAAACCAAGGTGAATTTCTCCATAACGAGCCATACACAGGCCTTGGGTAAGGTGAGGATTCACCGTCTTCCGCCAATTCAAAGAGCAACTTCGCCATCGAAAAGTGAAAACTAGCAAAAACTGGAGAAATCCCGTGTTTGTACCAAACTCTGCAATTACTCTTTGTTTCAAGTTTATGTTATTTTATTTTAGATTTCTTAAAACCAAGCGCGTGAGACCTTACACAAACTAGATACTGAATTCATTTGGTTCTTATTAAGACATGTAATCGCGCCAAATCTGGAGAAACGAACGGTGTGGATTGCATTTCACCAATTGATCAACACTACATACCTATTGTTCTTAAGTAAACGAATTTCGCATGTAGTTGGGAATACGATTTTATATTGCATTTTCGACTCCATTGAGGGCTTATTCACATTAATAATATCTTAGACATTAACAATAATATAAGTTTAACTCAGAAAAATATCAGAACGTTGTACTTCAAGAGAGAGAAGCTGTATTTCACAAGTAAATTACTGTGTAGCTGATTTCACGTCATTTCAAGGAAATGTGAACGCTCTTATCATAGTGGAAACTCGAAGATATTCAGCTTAATGAAAATGAGGGACAAGTTGTAATGTGAAGATTAAAGGGAAGACAGGGGCGAGGGCGAAATTGGAGCTTAAGGGCGAAGTAGAAAATTCAAAGGTTTGAGGAAATTGAACATTTATATTACGTTGATTCCACGGAAATCGTAGTTACCGTAAGGTCACCAAGAACATAATTGTTTTAATTCACTCTCAGTAATAATAATTCACAGCCATATTCAATCCACTGCTGGAGGAGACCTCTTCGGAGGGAGGAGTTGGTCTATTGCTCCCACGCTGACCAGGCATGTTGGAAGAAAAGAGCTGAAGCTCTCAACTGTGATCGCCACTGTCTTTTATTCACAGCAGCTCCCCAATTACACCGTTTCAGACCCTCTTGCTTTGGAAAAAAATCCCTTAGCAGAACCAGGAATCGAACCCGTACCCCACAATCAGTAGTCAGCGACGATAACCACTAGACCAGCAGGGTGGTTGATCCTTAATATCTTTGCGAAAATACATTTTATTCATTGCAGAAGTGGTGTTCGTATTGATATATACGCTATTGACACCTTCAGATGTAAGTAGTAAGATATCTCAGGTATCTATTATCTCAATGGATTATTTAGTTTTGGAAGCAGAAGTTTCACAGTATAAATTAATAAAAAAAAATGACACCACTGTAGAAGGTTTGTCAATAAAGAAACCGAACTTGCCAATCAACTCACCAATCTCCGCTCATTCAACTGCCACGTCAGGCTATGTTACTTTCTTCATGAGCAGTGGTTTGACCGTAAGGAGGTATGCGGTACATTTGGCAACGGAGCACCTGACTTGGTGACCGAAAGTGCATCAGGAAATCTAATTTGCGAATTTAGGACTTAAAACCTGTACAATGTACACATTACAAAGGGTTGAACGAAACTAACTCATTGTTTGAACTGTGGATTATCAGATTATGAGACTCACGTAGAACATCTCATCTTTTTTTGTTTTATATGCAAATTGTGCTTCATGTAATTAAATGAATTTAGTGGACATGGTAATTATTTATATTTATTCGTTCTGGAGTTAGTTTTGTTTGGATTATCATCATCGTAGTATTGTATCCCTCCCTTTTTAGTATCTTAGTAATCATATTACATATTAAATGTATACTTTCACTTGATTTACATTATAATTTCTTCATAGGAAAAGTAATTGAATGCAAAACTTAATATATGTGTGTGTCCTTCAGATGGGTATTACTCTATATATATAAAAAAGGGCGAATTAGTTTCAGATAGGTTTGTATACTATTTTATGAACTTCAATACTAGTAGAATCGTATATTAAATAGATAATAGTTGTGAGTAGTGTATATTTTCAAACCTGAATAGTCCCATTAGTTTTAGCCTGCTTTCCTGTTGCAGGGAAAACTAGATCGTACGATGAGATTTTTGTGTATTATGTTTGTCCGTCTGCCCCCACCCCTAGTCATTCATATATCATTCCTGAAGATGTTCGTATTAGATGGATGAAATGTAGAATAGTGTAAAGAATTGTTTTCTACTATGAATTGATCTCAAATGACACGTAAGTACAACAGGCAGTGCTTTTTCTGTGCCAATAGTACGCACTCGTGACGCATACAGTTTGCCGAAGAAAAAAATGGAATAATTGGTGACATTTATCGTTTGTCAAAAGACGTGTGTGTATAATTTCCGTAGCAATTATTAATTAAAGACGTGTGTGTATAATTTCCGTAGCAATTAATAATTAAAGACGTGTGTGTGTATAATTTCCGTAGCAATTATTAATTAAAGACGTGTGTGTGTATAATTTCCGTAGCAATTATTAATTAAAGACGTGTGTGTGTATCATTTCCGTAGCAGTTATTAATTAAAGACGTGTGTGTATAATTTCCGTAGCAATTATTAATTAAAGACGTGTGTGTGTGTATAATTTCCGTAGCAATTATTAATACGGTGTAGATTGTTTCGTTATAAATAATAGTTACGAAATGTGTACCCAGAATTTGTCCTTGAAATCCAGTAAAAGTACGTTCATGAGACATATTAAGAGTACTAGTAAACAATTTTCTAAAAAGAATGCACTGAAAATATGTAATTTAGCTTCGTGGAAAATTGTGAATTTATTTTATTAGCTGGATCGACTGCTATTGAAATGGTGTCCCACTGAGGTCAAGGGAACAGTAAAACTGTCTTAAAATAGTACTGGAAGGTGGGGTAAAGAAAACATGCATTTTTATGCCATCTTTTAGAACTTACATTTAGTTTACATTATGTTAATTTACATTATGTTAATTCTGCTCTGTCAAGAATAGCCAGCAAGTAAATATCCTGCCAGCTCCATCGAAAAATTAACTAAAATTAAGAAGACCATTGTGCAGTTTATAACACTCTTTTCTGGTATCAAACTGAAATATCCACATAAAACATCTACTCTCGAGTTTCTTCAGTTCAAAAACATTTTAATTGTTATTTCTTGTCCTTAACACTTCTTATCTTATGGTAAAGAAGGCTATCCTTAATTTATATATTCAACTGTTGTAATATGCGGTCATCCTCATTTTATCCTCTCGAAAGGTCAGTTCACGAATTTTCTCACGCGATTCTCAGTTCCATAGTTTTAGTTGCTTGTATATTTTCTTCCCAAATACGTATGCTTTGCTGTAGCTTTTATATGTCTTAATCGCTGAGTCAACGCTGAATAATATTGTACATACTGGTGATAACGTTTCGTCACCATATCAGTGCTTTGTTCAGACTACTACTTCCATCTGCTGACATCTGGACTAGTCATCTTTTTTTTTTTTATTTCTTTTGTCCAGGTCACACTTTTCTTCCTTCCACTTCTGCATTCACTACGCTCTCATTTCCTTTCACTCCTACATTTACCTCTCCTTTCCTCTTCGCTCCACCTCGTTCCCTTTCACTTTTACCTTCACGTCCCCTGTCCTCATTGCTTTGTCTCTTTCACTTTCCCCATTGATTCTTCCGCTATGCTCTCACTGTTGAATGGACTTTTTTCTTTTTTTTTTTCCTTTTTTAGAGTAGTTATGAACTGGAACTGAGCATAAGTAAGGAAGGAATTAGAAGATGTGAAAAAGAGGAAGAAAAGAAGTCGATTCAAGAGTCAAGGCCATAACGGAAGAATCCGTGTGGAAAGTGAAAGTGAACGAGAGGCAGCGAAGAGGAAAGAGAAGAGAAGATAAACGTAAAAGTGAAAGGAAAAAGGGTGTGGCCTAGAACAGGGAAAGAATCTTTAAGGGACACAAAATACATGATCAGGTCAGATGTTATCAGATGGAAGAAATCTGAAGACGACGCTGATATAATTCAAAATTTTTTACTTTTTTTTTTTTTATGAGCACATTATCCTTAACTCGGTGATTAAGATGTATTAACTATGGAAGCAACACCATAACAAGATAAAGTGTCCGCTGTCGTGAAGACAGAGAGCCTCCATCAGCGGTTGGTTGATTTTAGGTAGAGAAAATTCTCTTCATTTCGAGGTACTTCCTTATTTCCTCAGCTGTAATATTTGGACTTGGTTGCAGTATTATATGGTTCTTTTTTCTTTTAAGTTTTGTTGAGCACTCTTCAATGGTTCTGTTGTGGTATACTCGAATGGAGCAGTGTACACTGTGTAGGCCAACTGGTCGTAACCCTAAAGAACCCGTCTAAGTTAACTCGTAAATCCATGTGTACTGACTATGTAAGAAAGATCCTTGATTTTTTAAAAAAAAAAAATGCTTTCGTGTCACCAAAACGGATAATGAGTTGTCGAGCCTAGAAAGTTCATAATTTTCAAGAGTTCTATCCGTTCCTATTTTTTTAAATTTCTGTTTTGTTCATTGTTCAAATTGCTTTATTGTTGTATAGCAGTTAAGCTCTTTCAACAATGGATAAAAGAAATCGGCACTCTTGAAGCAGTTATGATCTTTCTAGGAAATTAATGACTGGTCAGAGGAATTAGAAGATAGTAATCAAACACACACTGCATCGCTAAAGGCTTACCGGTCTGCGGTCATAACAACATTCTCTGCAAGTTCGAACTCTAGGCATGAATTTGCAGGAGCAGCATTGGCATGTCGTGCAACAAAAAAATACATGACAGATATACAACTGTTGTGCTGCCCTCTAGCGTTAGAGATCGTTGTTTAACATTACCCTTAAAAACATTGTGTTTGAATTATGTTGGAACATATTTGAACTCATCCTTAACGCACTGGTTAATGTTCTCGGTTCCTATACCGGCGGATCCGGGGTCGATTCCCAGTGGGCTCAATTGAAGAGCAAGAAGTGAGCTGTAGTAACGAAAGCCAGGAAAAGAGCAGAGTTTCTTGTTCTGAAGTCGAAATTTTGGTGTGAAATATAACAGTTCTATTTTCATCCTTCAGAATTAGCATCTACTTTCTGCCTTATTTTACATATATATACACGCGTTTTGGTACATGCTGTACTGACTATTAACTACTACTGTATCAGATAAGTACGGTAATTAACCTGGAAAAAATATAAAGGTAAATCAATCCCTATGAATTCTAGTTATAGTATTGCTTTGACGTTTTGAAGTAGAGATTTTCTCCCTGGTTTGCATGTTTTATGTTGTTCGAGTAGCTATTAGCAACAAATTTCGTGTCGTAAGAAATAACCAGGTCTTAAATAGAAAACATGGAGATATTATGGGATGAAACATAAAATGAAAATTAAATTACTAAGTAAAACTTTTTGCGAATCCATTATATCAAAATGCTCACACAATCTGTATAACATGTTCGTTCACAATTTTGTAACATTTACAGTGTTTGTTGTAGTACTAATACAGTATTGCTAAATCTAATTCGAGTCAAAACAAATACAGCAACTCCTTTGTGAGAAGATCCATTTCCTTTTTATGTAATACATTTTTGAAATTATTGGTAGAGGACGCAGATCCAGTGCTCAGCATTTGAAGACTTTTTGGGTATTTCTTGTATCGTTTTCGTAATGGACGCAGTTGTAAATGGATCTAGTTGGCTGGTGTCCGTATACTACATCAGGGAATTGGTCTTGGAACACACATGATCTGGGAAGTTACTGATCAAGAACTAACCAAATCACTCTTTGGCTTACTGAACTCCGCAGTAACAACCGTTCGCCATATGATTTTATCGTGAGTAAGAAGAAGCCAGTTTTAATAAACATCTACCTCTCAAAGATCTCTTCTAATATTGTCACCCCCTGAGACATTTCAGTCTTCACAGCATCCTCTTTTCCTCTGGCTTACCAACCACGTCTTCGTTTTCCCTCCATCCGAGCTACGTAGCTTGCCCATCTTAGGCATCGTGATTTGATTACTCTTAAAATATCGGTTGAATCATATGTCTGTAGAGTTAGTTCTTCATTATGCACTCTTCTCCATTCTCCGGTCGTTTCAGTCCTTATACCGTTCTCAAAACTTTATTTTCAAACACACCCAATGAATGTTTAGTTGTCAGTCATGCTGAGGTTAAGCGTTTCGAATGCAAACATGAGTTGCCCGATGCTAAGCGAATTTATGTCTTCCGGGACCTCGTTCTTGCTTGTTACATATGCGCCTAAGTACTTTATTGATCAAGAACGTCAAAGGAAAATACTGTTACATGTTCCCTGTTTCTTCTTCTTCTTGTCTGTTGACTTTGTAGGGAAGCTAACATTCATAAGTTGTTCCTCTTTCAGCCTTCAGTGTGTGTGTGATCATCATGTATGTATCAACAGCTTTTCTGGTAATGGGATACTAACCACATGACATAATTCATAAATCAAAAACTTACGAATAAGGACGAACCGTGGGGAGTGATACTGTTAACTCATTATGTCAAGACCTTGCTTAGGAAAGCAATCTAGAACTGACCGGAATCTTATGTTTGGGTTGGGAAGTGCAGGTGGTGACTGAAGAAAAAGTGTAAATAGTGATTGCCCAGGTCCTTAACAAATAATGAGTTTCTAGTTGTTGGACTGATAAATTTTCGAATTTTAAAGGGGAGGAGGGTACTCGTACTTTGCGTTATTGGCTTGAAAGAAGGAATGAGTAAGGTAGCGGTCAAGGCCTCTATTGGCAAGAAGGAATGTGGTGGAACTGAGGAAAATTGTCAGGATGGTGGGCTTGAACGGAACTTGTCTCGTTCCCCAGTTTCTAGGCGAGATCAGTGACCAACCGCAAGGACTGGGTTCGGTATAATAAGTACATAATTTGTAGGAGTAATACCGATACTAGTGACTGTAAAATTGCCTTGTAGTTTGTCTGCTTGACTCTGTCGTCTTAAGATTATAGATGGTGGATCTTCATACAAAATCAGTTTCTCTGGGTATTTTTGAAGTTACTATATTTATGTAGGAGGGATGACTTTCAGTACATTAACTCTTCATTTCGTTAGCCAAATCGATCATCAGTTCCTACCTTAGTGATTTTGTCATAGTGTAATTTTGCCTGAAGAATAATAATACCATTCTCGTCCTCTTGATACTAAAGAGTATCGATAGTGGACGAAACTTTAAATCTTTCTTCATGGGAAATTAAGAAAGAAAACGTCCTTTAACTGCTAAGAAACTAGCAAGCAAGCTTGTTGAATAAGGCATACGGTTGAGTAGCAGGTGAATAAGAGATGAACTAAATATTTGCTTCGTGCAACAACATTCCTCATAAGAGTCTCCACGTGTGGACCTTTGAACACCACCAGTTAGCAAGCAATTGGTGTAGGGAAGGCGCGAGAAATTTCCCGTATATAGCAAAATTGGCCGCCTCCACTGTGGTAGTGTAATGGGAGATCTGAGTTCTAGTCCCGGTCATGGCATCGACAAGTTTTCCCATGCATCGCGATATTTTATTATTATTTTAATTTACCTTTTGAGCTATATAGCTTATTCATTCATTATATATTCGAGCCTGATGTGAGTTGTGTCTTTCGCTTCACGTACTTCCTCTGAGATAATGAAGTAGGAAAACCCCATCGCTGTACGAAATTATGGGAGTCCGAATAACAGAAAATTGTGAAGCTGATTCCGACATGTAACTGGCATGTCGGGTCTAAATATAACGTTGAATACTATTTAAAGAATGCTTTGAGAGCCTTTAGTTCGATGCTTATATGCCATAAAGTGCTTATCGTTGTAGTAAGTTCGAATCACTGTGTTGTTATCGCTGCAATACGGCTACTTGAAATAATGCAGAGATCTTTAGTCAGAACTTCCTTCATCATTCCTTTCATGATTAACCACAGTAGATATCACAGAATTAACACTAAATATTGAAAATGGAAATTGAAATCTAAAATATAAGATCGAAACAAAAATATAAAATATTTTCAGATGTTCGAAGACGAGAAGAAAGCTTTCTATATACTGCACCTCGTAATTTATATAGACGAATTTTCAGGTAATAATCTTCATCTGTACTTATTTACATATCTTCTGCTGTACACAATTAAGGTTTTGAATGCTAGTAACTTGCATATTTTTTTTAATGCTTGGGACACATTTGTAACATTCTTTATTTTTGCCGTGGTTTCCTTAAAAAGAAGTAAATTCATCCCCATTTTCCAGTCAAGTCAATTTGTTTATCGTGGTATTTCCATTCAGTCTCAATTTTTCAGTCATCATAAGGACCCAGATACAGTAATTTGATTCATTAACTGAAGGTTGTTTTTTTTTTTGTTCTTGGTAAATTTTCGTAGCGTGTGTGTTTTGGAGTGTAAAATGAATTAGTTTAATTAGAATATTAAAAATTTTATGAACAAAAGAATAACTGAGCAAGAAACTGAAGAAAGCTGCCACCCATATGTTACAATTATTTGACGAAACTGTAGTATATAGTTAATGATGTAGAGAAGGCGGATAGGCCGTGCTTGGGTGTTAAATAATGTACGTATGTCCTTTTTCCTAACGAGTTCACCCGCCTCTCTATGGATAAGAGGATATTATTGGTTCTTGACTTAAAACTTACGGTTTTTATGTATACGTATTTCTTCCCCGGAAAGGCTTCTGCATAACAGCCGTTGATCTTCAGTCTATTAGTTTCAGGCATAAACCGAATCAAGTCCTCTCCCGTTTTAAAGAAAAATCTTATATGTATAATTAATAAAATACGTACTTTGAACAAAATCTATGATCTTCATATTATCTAGATTTGCGTATTGTAGGTTCCTTTTCCAAGCATGTAAGTTTGAGTTCATGTAGTCATGAAGTTCACTCAATTTATTTTTATTATTTTGCATATTTCCATACCAGTCATTCCTTATTGTATTATTATTATTATTATTATTATTATTATTCGGCATGAAGTACTTACCGTCCACATGAAGGTCTCAAATGCAAGGTTTGATCGAAAGTTACGGGAATTCGTTTCCTTTTGAGAGTGTCTAAAAAGCTGTTTGTTTTGCTAAATCGATATCAGTTGTTCGGAAACGCTTTAGTGTATGAATCAAGGTTCCGGCGATGATATAGTGTCGAGTTCTAAGGCTTTCAAATGATTCAAAAGGTTAAGAAGAATAGAACATACATTGACCTTGAATCAAAGCTTTTTTTTTTTAAACCGATGAGACTAGCGTTAAACTAATTACGTGTCTGGAACAGAGTAGCCATTAGAAATATCACAGATAATATGAAAATATCTTTCGGCTCATGCCAGTTATTCGTAAAAGGTATCTTGTACAAGAGTCCATGTTCGTTTGAAGAATTTCGAACGCACAGGATGCGGTATTTAACGTTTTCGCTTCTCAACACTGTGTGGGTTGAAGGAGGGACGGAGATCTGAATTCGGTCTAGGGTGGCCTTGGATTCAGCCATCAGTGAAACTTGTGCAGCGGTGAGTTTTCTGCGTGGAACAATATCTGTCCAGTGGACCGCGGTGGCTCAGTGGTAGAGTTGTCACATACGGTGGTTGGAGGACCTCGGTTCTATCCCAACTCATGATATGTAGGCTTTGTGGTGGACAAGCACCGAATGCGTGGGTTTTCTCGGGGTTCGTCTATTATCATCTGTACAGCCTGAGCCAAATGTTGCGTAAAGGGCTTAAAATATAATTCAGTTCAATATCTGTCAAGTAAGTCGGTTGTGTCTGTCCATTATGAGTTTGACGGATTTTTGAAGATAATTGAAACTGTGGAACCTTTATGAAAAATGGTGTGAGATCGGATTCGTTCAAGAATTTTGAAGACCTGAAAAATCCCTCCGAGGGACTACTCTCCAGGTTAAGTGTCATTTCGAGTGATCCTGCAAATCTCCTGAGTTTACGGCTTCAGAATCTTTTTGCTGGTGGTTGTGGGGGCACTTAAACGCTGACACTTTAGCCGTCGCTCTATCGCGTAATGAACATTGTACGAGGGAGGTCGCAGAATGCGTTGACGTCGTAGAGACCATCTGAGGACCTAATATTTCAGGAAGTGAGAGCAATATTATACACCCGAGACTCGAAAGTGCTTAAAATTGCTCATTGTTGATTTCTTCATGCGTTTTGAAAATTGGAAACATTAAATGTCACACTCTCTAGAACACAGTAATCTCGGACATTTCCGTTGATGTTTAACAAGCATTGGAGGATTTTTTTTCTCCAATATCAGCTGTGATTGAACGTGAAATGTGGGAGCACGGCTACGACGTAGAACTACTGCTTACAGCTCCACAGGAAAAATTCCAAGCCCTATTTGTAAGCTAGAAAAAAATGGTGGTACAGAGAGTCATATTTTTGGAGGCAAAACATAATTGTGCGTGTGCAAGGTTTCTCATAAAGTAAACTTGGATCAAAATTAGTCCCGGAATGTTTTGATCATACCTTGTAATAACTAATTCTTAATAATCCGGTAGATTTTTTGTCTTCTCATTGACATAATCAAGTTTTTTTTTTTTTTTCCTTTCATTAATTATATTTTATTTTTCATTGATGAATACCTAAGGCATGCAGTGCCATTATAATCACTTTTCTTTTCTGAAGTGAGAAATGGTATATTACACAAAATTTATATCTACTGTATGCATTAAAAGAAAAAGAAAAAAGTATTGAACAGTATGTTTGCATGTAGTAGATGTATTTGCGGCTGATTTCTTTTTTTTTTTTTAAGTTAGTGCCTAGTCGTAGCTGATTGTTGCCTTGCTTGTTGCCATTCAGGTTGCCCAACTACCCCAGTGAGAAGCTTAAGTGCTAGCCGAGATAGTGAGGGACCAAAGTCTGAAGAAATCTTTACCAGTCAAGAATCAGAAATGGTGAGTTAAAAAAACAAATCTATAAAAGGAGCCTGCCCTGTGCATGTTTTAAAACAAAACAAATATACAATACTCACTCACTGACTTAACTACTCAACAATGCAGTTCTCCTCATGTTAATATGCTGTGTGTGTGTATGTGTGTGTGTGTGTGTACATATTATATATACACCATGTCATGGTTGACATTTTTTATATATATAGATAAATACGTTAAGAATTAACATTCGGAGTAACCTCCAGTGTGTGCGTTTAGTGTGTTGCGAAGACTTATTTAAACAACAACAACAACAACAAAAATTATGTTAATTCATTCATGACAGCTTCACATGTGGGCTTGCACTTTTAATACATCTCTTCACTGGACACTTGTAATATGAATCTCAGTGTAGGAAGAACAGACATTATTTCTAAGCTGTAAAAAGTGATTTTCAGGCGATAGAGCAAGCTTAGCTCTCTGATATATTCATTTTATAAGGAGAGGAGTTGATCCCTTGTGTTTCTTTTTAAAAGTGATAACAGAAAAAATATAGTTACTCCTCTATGTAATATTCTGGATACAAATGCTGTTAGTTTTTTTTTTTTTTTTTCTGTGATTTATTTTGTCACTTACTTCCAGCGGGATCATTTCATAATGTGCTAATTTGAAAAATGTACAGCAAAAAGAAATATTGGTTTAGTGGCGGGGAATTGAACCAAGGTCTCTCGATTGCTGGGCGGCTACTAAACCACTTAAGTCAGCATCGACGTACCAAATTATTTGTATGTGAGCAGGTCGCGTCACCGCGTATGATGAGTTAGGTTTATTGCTCCTAGCTTAATGGCACAATAATTGCCTAGCAGTTGGAAGGGTTGGAGTTCAATTCTCTCCCAGTCATGTTTCCTTTCTTTTACATTTTTCAACTTATATTCAGAGGCAAAGTATTTATGAAAAGGGAGTTAATAAATTAATTGACATCAATATAATAATTTGTTTATGTACCTATTTATATGTATGTACTTTTTATCAATATATGCGTCATTATACCAATGCAACTACACTTTTTTTTTTCTTCTTATAAATTGCATCATGGTATTCTAAGTTTGTTACTTATATAATAGACATTCCACGTATGTAAAACTTATTCTCTGCTCGGAATACATTTTTAATACCAGAATGCATTTAAAAGTGGAAGGAATTAATTATGCATTGCGGAGGGATTTACATGTTTGTTTATAACATGTCTCGTAATATCGTTATGGGCTAGTTACACGTGACAATACTCTTCTATCATAATAACTGCTATCAAATGTTATATATATATCTAAAGTGGGTATTTGTTTTCTATATTTATAGTAAGTAGTAGAAGTTTATGTGGAACCATAATTTCATGGTTCACTATATCTTGTAAGGTATTGTGTAACACAAATTAGTTGTATAATTTGTGTTCTGATGGTTTTAAACCAGTGTTTTTTTTCTCTCCTCCTATTGGAAAGTCTAGATTTTGAAAATATTCGTACGTGTGTATGTAAATATAATATATTGTTAACATGAGTGTCCTTTCCAAAAGCGAAAGTTATGGTGTTTTAGCTGAAAAAAAAAGTGTATATTTTCAAGAAAATGGAATGGCTCGCTTATCTTAGATATTAGCAGTATTTCCTCGTAGTGTTAAAAGACAAAAGAGAAAAGAGCTAGATAAAGTTTGTACACGTTATAAGTGTTTTGTCGTGAAATGAAACAAAATGTTACTCTTTGTTATTTAGAGTTCAGCTGAGAGGTTACATTTTTTTTCTTATGAGACTTGTATGCACACTTGTAGGTTTTCGTGATTTACTGTTTTTTTTTTTTTTAATACGGATATCCGTGTGATACAATGAATTCATATGGAATGCTTTATTAAACTAGATATCGTTATAAAGCATGTGGATCATTTAGTTACAAAGCATTGAAACTGAAGTCATATCAGAGATGTGAGGATGTATTTCGACCTCAGGTGTAACATAATCTTCGTTGCTAGTTTTTTCCTTCTATTTTTTATAGTAGATTGTTTATTTTTTGTGATTGACTGTAGTAATAATAATGACTATAGTAGAATCTGTTTTTCCTCTATATTTAGCTGGGATGTTGTTATTCGTGATTATTTCGGGGGTGGGTGGGTGTAAAGATACCATGCGTAGCTAAGGGATAAGTTCATATTTTCAAATATTACACAGCTTAATGAATTTCGAAAATGTAACATTCACGTTACCAAGATGACACTCAATAGTGTATTAACACTAGTAACATTGTCAAATTACAACACTCTAGAATCGACGATGTTGTTCCCATAAGCATTTATGTGACGCGAATGATTTCAAAAGGACTCACTTTTCCCGCAATAGAGAAAGTCTAGTCACTTTCGAAGCCCGCATCTCTGGTGCTTATGGTCCTCGGTTCGATCCCAGTTCATGCCATCTGGGCTTCGTGGTGAACAAACATCTTGTGCGTGGGTTTTCTCTGGGTTCTCCCTCGTTCTTCATTCCACCAATTCTCTCATCATCATCATCATCATCCATTCAGTTGCCTAAAGTTTTTAAATAAAATTCAAAATTCCAGTGTGTTGCCTTCGTTTACGTGTATATAGTTAACATCAGTGTTTTTCAGATTTTATTCGGGGGCTCGTGGGAAGTCTCAAAAATGTTACTTAACAGTATGCCATACTTCGGTAATCACCCTCAAAATAACATGAATATTTATAAAATGTGTTATTATATACGTAAGACAGCTTGCGTAAGAGTAATATAAGTGTTGAGTTGAGACTAATTCTTTCAGGAGTGCGGTTGAACATCCCCCCCCACCCACCACCCCGAAAACATGCCAGAAAGAAACAGTGGTTAACATCCATACTTCTTATATGATGCAATCAAAGAACTGACATCGTCACCCAGCATGATGAAACTGGAGTTACGTAGTGGCAAGTCGGTAGTGCGCCAGACTTTCTCCAGTGCCGACACCCAGCATGATGAAACTGGAGTTACGTAGTGGAAAGTCGGTAGTGCGCCAAACTTTCTCCAGTGCCGCATTTGGAAGCAAAAATTTATTAGAAATAATACATTCTCTAACATAAAACGTCCGTGTTTTGAATTAATGAGTTACCAAATAGACTTGTAACTGAAGAAGGCAGTACCAGATAAGCAATAGCAGTGTAAAACACTAAAAGAATGCTAGATGAATGATTATACGACCGACAACTTACAAATGCGATGTCTTTTCATACGAATAGCGGGGACAAGACGTAGACGTGGTGAACTTAACAAATAAAAGAGCAGAGAAAAAGGCATTCGTTGTATAGTTTTTGCAGTGGAGGGATCAGTAGGTAGTCTATGAATTGCATTTAAGGTTGGTCTATCATCCTTATTCTCCAATGTGGTTTTCATAAACTATTTTTATTGTTACTTTTAGAGTGAAATGAATGGAGTGTTTCTTCTGTTCGGGCGTCATTTGAGTATGAAAAATCCAACTTCTCTGTTTTTACCGTGAGATTTTATATACTAGAGCTTAGATTTTCATATATTCGTCCGATTTTTAAGAGTATCGTGTACATTCTTAATAACACGACATGAGTATGAAGCCCTCTGAAGACTCATTTTGCTAGTATTTGATACGTGCTAATCGACAGCTTAATAGTATTTTGTGAATTGAAAGAGTTTTAAGGGTTTTTTTTTCGACTATTTATATAAAACCTGTGTATTTCTACTATTTGTAAAGGTAAGGCCCTTTCCTTTTTGAAGCGTTTATTTCATTTTTAGGTGAATGTATTACGTATATTAGAGTACAAAGAATAGGTTTTGAACTCTTCATTCTAAAGGAAGATAATACAAACTAAGATTTTGTTTCTCTGTATTGTAATAATGCTTTATAAATCGTGAAGTTCACTAACACTAGTTGCTTAAAATTCGTATATGAATGCAGATAATCAAAAGTCAGTTTCATGGTCTTTGAAAATAATTGGAAACTTTAACAGAGGTATTTAGACATCCTCTATATATTATGCGGTCTCAGAAGTGTTCGAGTATATCCCTGAGGCTTTATAATTATTATTGCTCAACGTAAATTATACTTCCTATTAAATTGCTAGTGTACCCTGTGTGTGAGTAGTTACCCTCACTGCATTGTAATCAAGAGGGTTCCGGGTTCGATTCCCGATCGGGAGAACAAATGGTTCGGAGCGTACGGTAAACTGTAGGTCCCATCCTCGTGAAATTACCTTCATCCAATTGAGAGAATGGCAAACCATCATCGGTTCACCTTGCCCATGGACCTTTGTGCAAAACACCTCATCATCAGTATTAAACCGCTAAAGAGTTAGAAACCGTCTTTGCTCCCATACTTGGACAGCTCATAATAAGTCTCCCTGTTTCATTTTGTTAAGTGCAGTTTGGTAGAAGTTTTTTTTTTAAAAAAAACAGGTCTTCCCTTAGGACTAGGATTTAATTATTTTGTCTTGAATTTTGTAAGCCTTAAGAAAGCAATTGCACATTCATGTTATCTAATTTTCCATTTCAATCAACAAATTGATGGCAAAACGTTCTTCGTCCTTTTTAAGAAAGCATTCATAAACACATTTCAATTTACTGACTCCTGTTATCTTGTATCTCACTTTTGTTTGCATTGATTTCTGATTTAAACACCTTCGTATTTTCTTTGTTCTATTTTACATTGTTTCTTGTGTAGATTTCGATACTCAACAGTAAATGAACAACCACCTTTGTGATGTTAGGGCTGAAATAATATTTCCTTTGCTTGCTATCTTATTATGTAACAGGTGAAACACGTGAACCATTGTAGTAGATATGTTTGGAAATAAGTTCAGGTATAGGTTTCGGTGAGACTGTATGTATGTTGAACGTGAAAAATTTCTTCTTGTTTGTTTTGCTTTTAAATGTATTAGTAGATTTAATGAATAAAGGCTGGTGCTGGTTTTAGCTACTATACAACTGATGAAGATGGTACGGTTGGTGTTTGCTGAATAGAATCTTGTATATATATTTACACAGGGTATTTCAGAATAACAGAATCAAACCGATCGGCTGTAGTTCAGTTGCTTGAGCGTTGGCTTAACATGCTGAAGGTCCTGGGAACATCTCCAGCGGACGCTCATCCTAAGGGTTTTCCAGTGTTTTTCGTCTGTCATAGTGTTTGTGGCTGGCGCGTGTTTTCATGACTAGTGCAACGTGTGTGTTATGTAAAATTCAGATTTAAAATGAGGCGACGGTGGCTCAGTTGGTAGAGCACTTACCTCTGGTGCTAGGGGTCGTCGGATCGACCCTTACTCATGCCATGTGGGTTTTGTGGTGGACAAACACAGTGTACGTGGGTGGGTTTTCTCGGGGTGCTCCCGTTTCCTTTCACTTTCTTCATTCCACCAATTCATCCCATCATCATCCATACGGCCTGAGCCATAGGTGCCTAAAGGCCTTAAAATAAATTCAAATTCTGATTTAAAGTGCAGCAGGCATAAGGTATCTAATGAATTGGTAACAAAAGTTAGGTAAAACTCCAATCTTGGGTTTCTAGTTCTCTCTAGCAGCGCAAGAAATAACCGCTTACGTCACTAAATAAGCAGAACAACGGTTTTCTTCGTCTGCAGCTAGAGAGAGAGAGAGAGTGAGTGAGTTGCAAATCGAACATTGGAGTTAAACTATCTTTTGTAACTCATACATGACGCAGTTTTGAACTTTTGAATTGAATTTATTATCGTCTTTGGGTGTGGTTGGGACTTATTGTATTTTATATCCGAATTTTACACTTGTAATACACGTTGCATAATATACACACCAAAACAAGCGCCACCCTATTGAAGCTTTTAACAAGAAAAGACTTGTAGCAGGGTTGCGTATTCTTCAGGCACTGCACCGGAAGTTTGAAGTTGTAAGATTGCCTGCGACCATGAGTATTCTATCTCATATTACGTGTTCTGGATCCATCGGTATTATATTGACCCTGTTCATCTGAGACACCCTGTATAAATATCATGAAGACACGAGATTTGGGCTATTGTAGATAAAACAAATGAGGTCATCATGCATGAGAAAACAGGTAACGTGTAAAGAAGCATAGTTGAAGGCGTGGAGGTGGTGTCAGGCAGGTACAAACAAATCAGAGATAGACATGAGAAAAGTTCATCATAATGACTGCTCATTCGTAATACGTCAGACATTTGTGCCAAAACATACATTTTTTTTTTCCTCGTACTTACTTTCGCCGTATTACGTAAGCAACTTTATTCATGAATATAGCCAAATACTTGTTATTAAAGGGCAAGTAAAGAAATGAATTGATTTGATCAGTATATTCAGTTCGGACTTCTCAGAGACGTTACTGGCCGTTCAATATTGAACTAAAGGAACATTAAATGAATTCGAATTCGTATGTGTAATAATGTGCAATGTTTGGTGTTTAAGGCTTCCGTGGTCCTTAATCTGTGCCTTTTTCTTACGTCTTCGATTTTTTTTTTTTTTTTTCGTTTATTTGTAGTGTATAAGAATGATATTACTAGTATCGGCAAACAAAAATCTTCCCCACATGAGGAAAACCAATACAAAACGCGTGTTGTATTTATATCCTCCTTTTGTAATGGCGAAGGTCGCCGCCTACGAATCTACACTATAGAGGTGGTGACAGTTCAGAAGAGTTTCCTCGGCAGCCATGCTGACAGGTTTTACCTCAGTTTCAGCAGATGAATGTCGGTATGGTCCCCCCTAATATAAATAAAAAAATATTTTAAAAGCATTTTATTAACAAGGGACTTCGCCTCATCACGATGATACAGTTTAAAATCCACAAACATGCATAACCCAGGCGAAATTCGAACCCGTAACCTCTTAAACAGCGGCCCAGCGCCGTAGCCCACACGGCTGCCTCCAGAATGGAGAAGCATGATCCGGTACATTTGTTTTGAAGGCTTAAAACCGGGTTTGAGCACCGATATTGGGCGGTTTGTAGAGGACTGTTTAAACGTGTCTTCTTCATGTGATGAAATTTAGGGTGGTTTTTTTCTTCCTCTTTTATGTTCAGAAAGAAGTTACACTTGTTATATCTTTACATATTTACGTATATGTGTGTGTGTAACCCAGTCCCATATTGGTTACTGTTGCGGAGACTGGATCAGCGTTGGGGAGGTAACTAGGTTCTCTCCTGCTGCCAGTCAAACTGACGGAAGTTTTGCATGCGAATCCCGTTATATTCCCTAAACTAAGACCCTGGCGACTGCATTCAGCAAACTTGCCTCTTATGAGTGCTCGTCGAGGGACGTTATTTCTCAAACATGTCACGGATTTTGGCCACAGCTGTCAATCTAGCCCATAAAACAATACCTTAAATAAATAAATACATTCCAGAAGATATTTTATTTGTGCTTACACCGAATGGTAGATGTAACAAAAGGAGAGAAATTCTGTGGTCTTTCATCTTGAGATAATGAAGTCTTTGGTCACCTACAAAGTGTGCATTGGTAATTTGAACATTTTTAAAACGAAAGTAAATCAATCAATAAAAGATGATTGGAATTCTTTTATTCTGCTAGGGATAAAATTCTTCAGTGTCATGATTTAAAATCGTGAAGCGTAAACGAATTTAGTGTATTTAGCTTCTGTAGATGTATATAAAATAATGTCTTACCGCTATTTGAATGTTTTCCTTTTTTTAAATATATATATATCTCACAGCACTGTTTTTTTTTTTTTTTAACTAATCTTGTTCCCGTGTTAAGGGTGATTTTTTGTACAAACCCTTAGTAGTGTTTTTTTTTTTTTTTTCATTAATAGTTAACGTTCGTACTTCCTTTCTGACAGATAATTTACAAGTGTGCATAAAATTATGTATTTGTCACCAAAACTAATGTGCCTGTAAGTGCTGTACATATATGATGGTTGTTGCAACTCGTTGTTACTGTTTGAACACAGATTTAAAATAGAGAAGAGAAAATAAAAATAAAAAACTGTTATAATAAACAGAACTTATTGTCGCTGACGTTATGTAAGTTGCATCATGTAAGCAATTGTAAACTGGTGTGTGTGTGTCTTAGTGTGAGTGTATGTGTGCGTGCAGTGAATGTCTTGAGCGTGTGTGTGTGTGTGTGTGCCTCTGCGGGGTTAAGATAGCTGAATTGTAAAGTAACAAACTTTAAGTACTTAAAAAAAAAAGCAAAGATGTATATATTCGTATAAGTGTATATACATAATTGTCAATACTAAGCCAGCGAAAGAGGGCTGTAGTGGAAAGTTTTGGTTTTAAAAAAAATAATGTATATGGAACTGTCCTTTAAAGCCTTTAAAATGACAAAAAGAACAGTGTAGGATGTAAATAAATGCATATGACAATGAACAGAATGTTTTGTATTGAAACCCATTTGTCTAAGAAGGTAGTAACTGGAAGATAATTTGCTCTAGGTTCTTAGAAAATACATTCTTCTTTTTGGTTTTGATTCATGGCCGAGAGAAATTTTTCTAATTCCGAAAAAAGACGTAGTAATTTGAATTAGTTTAATGTTTGGTTTAAACTATCATTGATTTTTTTGTTCGATATTGACGTAATGGTACTTTTCATATTAGAAAATTTTCTCATCGGCCATTTTTATGAACCTGAGTGTACTTTGATCAATTGGTTGCATTATTATTAACGTCCGAAACGAGCTGATGAGCTTCTCAGGACGAGATCTACTGTTTTTTTTTTAAGTGGGTTCCGAACCACTCTGTTTAATGTACCCCAACGGGACTTGAACCTGTGATCATGCCCACAGAAAGCGAGCGTGCTAACATCTCGGCCAAATGTAGATCTTTCTCAATTGGTAGTACACCGAACCGGCAACGACAGATTTGGGTTCGATCTCAATCACTCCAACAACCAATTTTTTGCGTGTACAGTTTTGAACTTGTTACAGTACACAACGTGTTAATAATGTAATGGCAGTTAACATTATTTGTAAATAGACTTATTAAGATATATATAGTGAAGCAACAGAGATCAAATATGAAACCTTTATTTGCTACATTAAATACAGGAGTTTTAATCTCGCTTAATTTCTTCACCAAACAGGTAGTCGGAATAACTCAAATATTAGTTGTTTATTCATATGACAAATGTTTCTGCTCATTCATGTCCGTGTTTAAACCAATAATAATACAGAAATTCTTGTTTATTAGACACATGTAGAGATTTTCAGCTTTCCTTGGCTGCGAAATAAAATGTCTGGTTTATTAGGATAACCTGTTTAGTGTATAATGGATGATTATTTGGTTGAACACTGCACTGTCACATAGCGGCTTCACATTTCGTACAAGAGTTGATTGAAAATTAATGGTAAAACGTATGATTAACAGGAACAATTTCTGACATATGTCATTTACTTGTTGGTATAAGAAGAAATCGAGCATTACGAGGCAAGTAAATTACAAGCTTATCAAATGTTTGTGGAACATGTAGTTGAATGTTTTCTCCGCCAGGAGCAGCAGTGTCGCAATTATGGTGTGTAAGTGAACAAAAAGCTTTTTGTGTTGAATTTTTATTGTTATTATTATTATTAGCCAATAGAGACGGTCCAACGAATTCATGGGAAGGACCATAGAGAGGCACCCAAGGACAAAACATATCGTGAATGATAAAAAAAATTCTGGCAGACAGATTACCTTCTTGCACACGATCGACACACTCTTGTGATGCCACCTGCCGGCCTGTTCGTTTAGCACCACCTTCTCTGTGGTACGTCGCAAGCAGACTTCGTTGCACGTGCATTTCAATACAACTCTTTGTTCACCTGTACACACCTTAATACGCGCTGCACTTTCATTCCATAAAACTTGGTGTGTTTGCGCATCTATTTATATGCTTCAGCCTGCTGCGTCGTTGTGATTGCATTTTTAGTGATTTCGAAAACACCAGAGGGAGTTACGAATCACGCTGTATATCATGTTTATAAAATTGGAACAATGGTCTTGGATAACAAATGCGATTGCACATGGCTGTAAAGCAAGCACTGTTTACAAGGACTTGAGAATGTGTTTGGCAACTCATTGTACATTCTAATTTTGCTATCGCTGCTGAGGCGCTCCTCGTCATTGGCTGACATAGCATCCGCCGCTAGCCACAGATTTGGAATTAGAGTGATTCCAATTGTTGGTGATTACGTTAAATGAACAAAACAGTACATGAGTAATAATACTTTTACTATTACTTTTAACTCAGCCTGTGTAATTACATATACAATATTAGATTAATTATACCTTCTGCCATATTCGTTTACACACTTCATATACGCATACCCAGTTTTAGATTCTAGCTAGATATTGTCTGGACAGTATTTGTAACACGCTTATATAGAGTTATTGTCTAGCAAGAAGCCTGAGTCAAAATGAATTAATGGTTGTTGGAGAAATTGTTTTAATTTTATGTACAGTATAATTTCGGGAGTCAGTATTCACCGTTAAAACATAGTTCATTCTATATTGAAAGGATTGAGACAAACGATGTTCTTATGCACATGGAAGTTAAACAAATATTAGAGATTTGGCTCTTTGGAAGTTTATATCAATCGTCAGTGATGATTTAAATATCTCGTTCGATGTGAGGAAGGTATTAAAAATTCTGCTGTTCGAAGGAACAAAACAATACAGTCGTCTGTTCCTGTTCATTTCGCGCCACGAGAAACTAACAAAAATTTGTAAATAAAAGTTTTCGTTTAAGATCTTTTATCTTTCGTAGAACACCATAGAAACAATATAGTATAGTCTCTTTGGTGTCGGTTATGGTCCTGGACTTGTAATCAACTGCGACGTAGGTTCGAATTTTGCTGTCGGCCATTCTCACTGAAGTTTTCCTCAGTTTCGTGAGACGAATGTACCTAGAAAAAGGCTGTTACCGCCTTTCCCCCCCCCCCCCATCCTTGCCTTGAAAAGAAAACTTGTCGCGACAGAACTGAGTGTTCTAGAGTGTCAGTGTACGTAAATCAAAGATATCTCTTACAAACTATATTCTGTTTCGTATTTAAATAATAGGGTTCAGAAAATGCTAATAGTATTTTCAGGACTGTGTAAACACCAAGTTACAGAGCATCCAAAATTATAAAAACTGTAACAAATATAAATTAATCAATAAAACCGCCGTCACGGGTATCTAATGTAGAGGCGTATGACTCATACCGTGTCAGGTACTGGTATTTCCATTGTGCGCGCTAGCATACGAGTTATCATCGTCATCTAGAAGGCTATGAGAAACCACAATGATCTCTCCTCTTGCTCAGGACTCTTTGGTATCACAAACCTCTCTTCAGGCTAAACGTGATCACATATGACTTACACGGAAAAATGTTACCCTCTTATATAAAGTATTCACAGAATTTCGGCGTTGTATCCTGAAGGGAGAGATGATGTTGAAATTGAGAAGCAGAAAATTCTCTGGATCAGTTCTGCAATCGACCGCTAAACTTCTAGTCAGTGCCAAGTTGAGACCAAGTCTGATTTTGGCCAATGAGATAATGCAAAATAAGAGTTAGCCTCACCTTAGCTCTGACTAGAAGCTTAGCGGTCGATTGTTGAACTGACCCTCATTCACAAAAAATGGCAATGGACTCGACGTGCTAAGAACAAATTATCCAATATTGTAGGTCGTCTAGCACCTCTTGTGTGGGCTGTAGTGTATGATTGTTTCTTAAACAATGTAGTCTTCAATAAAATACTAACGAAATCATGTACCTTTATGAACATTTTGAACAAGGTTATTTGTATTTTTAATTAAACATTGTGAGATTCTTATTAAGTGAAGAGTGTCGTAATTGCTAGCAAAACTTGGAACAAAACGAACTTGAGGTATTATTACAAATCGAATGAGATGGTCCGAGTCATACTGACTACATTTATTTATTTATTTAGCAATAATTACAACAAAGGGAAGTATTTTGAGAAAATTCAGGGGAAAACTCTGTCAGGATGTACGGCTGCTGGGCGCCAACCCAGTACCGTCTAAAGGCGAAGTCAACGCACTACCAAAAGTATCCAGTATGTAAAAAATTATGTTCAACTGTCAGAACCCCAACCGCTATTTTACGTTAAATTCAGATTTTGCAAGATTTCTCGTGGTCCCCTTTATTTTGACGCCCTTTAATTCTGTATATGAGTCCGTGCATAGAACGGCATTAAGACTGAATGATCACTTTTTTTTCAGCCGGAAGCTGAGATGTAAGTTTCGAAATAGTATACATTAGTTCTACTCGAAAATACTTTTGGCACGTGATTTTTAATAACTTCGCTGCATAATAATTGTGATGGAAGGCGAAGGCAATTGTGAGAGGGGAAAAATTGAACATTTAAGCGAACCACATTCTAGTAGTAACTACATTCCAGTATTGAAACTGAACATTTTTGCGCGAGACTAAACAAATATTTAAACATTAAACTTTTCATTTAGTTATCTTCCTAACGTGTAGACTGTAGGTCACAGTAACGACGTTTCTTACACTTTTGGCGTGTGTCCTTCCGAGGAGGAGTGTGTTTTACTCCGAAAACGTCCCAAGAAATTATATATCTACAACGTAGAGGCTGCTGTATTCGCGGAAATTAAGTATTCTCACTCCTCTATGAATAAATAAATTTGTCTAGTTAATTAAGTCATATACCTCGGGGTGGCTGAGAGGTAAGCGTGCTCACTTTCTATGCTCGTGGACACAGGTCCAATTCTCTCTGGGGCGTATTGAACTGGGGGGGTTTTGAATACACTTCATCAAAACCTGTACGTTGCTTTCTTTAAAAGCTCACCAGCTCGTTTAGGACGTTAATAGAAATTCAATTAATCATATAAATGTGTCTTTGGTAGAATATAACATAGAACAAAAGTTCCCTATCCAAGATACCGTGTGATATACCTGTACATGCCGTTCAGCTAACTAGACAAAGCTTCGAGTAGAGAAGAAACGTTGTTTTTGCTACAGTTTACACTTTAGGAAGCTAACCAATACGTAAAGTTCATGTTTAAATACATTCTAGCAATTTAGATTTCGGAAAGAGGTTATGACAAGAAAATGTATTAACGCTTCTCTTTTACGTACATTTCGCATGTCGCTTTAATTTTCCGTCGTTTATTCTCACAGTTAAGTTGAGTCGAGATAGCGACACTGCTCCAGGGTGAAAAAAAATTTGGATACGGTATTTTCTTCTTGAATTAATTAAAATAGCAGACGTCAATTTTTAAATAATAATAATAATGTCACGTGATATCGTAGACACATCACATTTATTTTTCTTGAAGAAGCCGTAAGTGACAGATTTTCGACATAACATATTCTCACAAAAGATAATGACGTGAAACTGGTATGGAGGACTTATCAACATGCGTTTACTTGATTTTCATCCCTTCAATTGTTTCAAAGCCAAAAGTATGTTACCAGTGAAGTAGTTACCTTATAGGAAAGTTGAAAACCTGAAAGACGTAAGTGTGTGGAGTGCATTCTTTAGGTCCAAACCGGGAGCGGAAATATTCATTGCCAAGATGTGAATAGTGTTGTGAGGCAAGAGGCCATGTTTTTTGATCACTTTCAGTAAATTTAAACTAGAGGTGAAATGGTACACAGATCTTCCGAGATTCATGAGAAAATATTAATGGCGTCTTATGCCAATTGATGACTGTCCGGAATGGTCGCGACAATTTGCTTGTAATGTCATGAAAACTTCGGTACATTGCGTTTGGGACTGTATTCAAGAAAGACATAATCATCTTAGATAATGTGAGTTAGTTTTGTCTCCCGGAAAGATTGCTTCAACAGTTTTTACCCGTTCATCGCTTGTGAAGACCACAGAACTTAACAGCGCATGGAGAAGTCAACCCAAGTCAAGAAACAAGATCTATTCGTACTGTCAACTAATTGACAAGGAGATCTCGATACAGCAAACCTTGAAACACTCAATTCATTGAAAAAAGAGATGGATGGGAGTTTATTGTGAAAATTACACAAATGTGACAATGAATAATAATTGAAATTTTAACTAATTAACTTTTCATTGGGTGGTATGCATATTTGCTTTCTCCTGTATGAAGAAAACAAGCAGTTAGTTACTGGTGGTAGTTTTTCATTGTAAATATGTCTTTGTAAATAGTAGCGTTTAGCAGGGTTCCCATGCATCCTGGAAAACTACTGGATTTTTTTTGGTATTGGTTCCTTTTTTAATTTAATTTTTTAACTAAATAAAAAAGAAGTTACATAACGCAGGTATTGCTTTAGAGAGAGAGAAGCAAATATGTTAGCGGAACTGGTAGAGAAAAAAAATTGTATTTAAAATTCTTACAGAGTCAGTCTCCGAGGATGTGCTCATAAACAATGGAAAGAATTGCTACATTTGAACGGAGAGCTTAATGAATTGCTGAAGGAATTAAATCTGCTGTAAATGCTAATAAAATTATGCTTTGGAGTGCAAAAATTTATTCTGCTACGACGAATTGCTATTGTTCGTCTTGCTTTCTCTTATACGTGAGCCAATCTGGAAATGTTATACAGACTGCATTTGCATCTTTTTGTTGGAAATGTAAATAGTAAATGTAGAT
The DNA here is from genome assembly GCA_022664845.1 of Lepisma saccharinum. Lineage (NCBI taxonomy): Eukaryota > Metazoa > Arthropoda > Insecta > Zygentoma > Lepismatidae > Lepisma > Lepisma saccharinum. Next base: position 29,697 of record JAGDQP010006538.1, on the reverse strand, counting down.
GTTTTTTTTCTTATTGGAAAACTATACTAAAAGAATTCTTGGCGGGTCGGGTGACTGTGAGGAAAGTGGGGACGGGGCTGGGGGCTAAAATTATTTTTGTAAATGTTGTTTTCATAGTTGACGTAATCATTAAGCATTTCCATTGATATGGTTAAGTATGTTCTTGACATATGTATAGGGGGAGGGGGAAATACACCTGGAAAACTCCTGGATTTTACATTGATTAAAAGCATGGGAACCATAATGTAACCATTTTTTTATGTAAATGTTTGGTATTTTTGGTGGATGGGAATATGAAGCATAGTATTGTTTCTGAAATACTTAACGAGATACTGGTGTCAGATTTGTGTGAATGTAAGGGTGGGAAGTTAACAAGAAAAATACAGTATATCCCTAAAATACTAGCACGAATTCTAGTAGTCTCACACCAAAACAAGAAGAAATGTTTCTATGAATGTGTGTGTCGAAAACTGTGTGGTTTTGAAACTAGAGGTACCCAAGTATGGTACCCAGGCTTCGTCACAAATAGCGTAATAGCATGTACTAAAGAGTTGTTTTTGGCTAAAGTTTATGATTAAAAGAAGCAGTTTAGTAGAGAGGATTCCTGTGCATACTTCTGCATGATCTCAATTCCTTGATAGCCTAATTCTGACGTAAGGAATCACCTCTGTGTAGCATTAGTCAACGTTGCTTAAATAACGATCGTTGGGTACGATTCTGATTTTGCCCAACTAATGCGTCATACGTCTATTTGACCATAGTTAGGTCATTACGATACCGGGTTACATTTGGGTACCTCTAGCTCTGAAACGACATATTTTTAGACATGTTCATAGGTTCTTTTTGTGGGTTTGCATAATGATTTCCAAAATTTGTCGCAGTATTTTATGGGAACACTGTATGTACGGAGAAGGGTAGGGGGTTGAATATTAAAAAAATACTGTTATTTAATAGATATATTTCATGCAACGTTGTAGTTGAGGTTCTCTAGGCGTGTTCAGAGGTGATTAGTGTGTCCAATTATACAAGCAACTTTGTATGGAAGACTGAACTTACCCACTGTCGTGCCATACCGAATTAGAAGACCTCAAGTGTCCGTACCAGTACTGTAGTAGTTATGTACTACAAAACAGCGGAACCATCTTAAAAAGAGAAAAGGTAGGTAGCCGTGCTTCCTCGTAGTTAGCTCTGTCGCATTTCAGCTTTGTTTGCTTTTGCGTATAGTAGTTTGTAGACGAATGCTTGTATAGAAACTATAGATATATGCTTTTATGTACTCGTAACATTAGTTGGAAGACTGGTTTGTTTAGTTAGTAGTAGTAGCTGAGCAGACACAAAAGCAGAAAGACTTAACTGCTTTGATTCTGTATATTCTGTATATAGACACTAACCTTTGAATTTTGCGATCCATGCTTCTCTTTCACAGATATGTATAGGAAGTGTAAAAGTTACGACCTCGTTTTCCAGTGGTTATAGTTGCGGGAATAGTACTGAAGAAGCATCCAGGTTCGAGTCCTGCTGCTGTTCATCCTCACTGAAGATTTTCTAAGTTTCACCAGGCAAATGTGAGGATAGTATCCAATGTAAGGCCCTGGCCGCAGTCATCCTCATTCTTCCCACTTTTCCGCCAAAGAGTTAATGCCAAGGGGACATCCTTCAAACATGTGACGGGCTTAGACTACAGCTGTTTGTTTATCCCAGTGAAATAAATTTTCACACTTACTCATGTTCAAACATCTGTTTCGTTCGTAGCGTCCGTGACTTAATGGGTACGTTCGCTGAATTCGAATCGGCACTAGGTAGGCACCAAATTCGAGTCCTTCTTGCTCTTGTTATCCTTTCCCAAAGCAATGAAAGTCATCCATCGGACCTGTAACAGGCTTAGGTCGTAATTGCAAAATGTGTTGCTAGTTGCACCGAGCGGTCGTAGCTCAGTTGGTAGAGCGTTGGCTTGGCAATCTAAGGACTAATACAGAGTCTTAAGACAGTGATTCCCAACCGAAGTTCCGTGGAAATCAGTGAATCAGCATTGAAAGCATGCAAAACCAAACATTGTTTGGTTCACCTACTGTACAATATTACTTTATATTTTGCTCTAGATTATATTAAAATACTATGTGCCAAACAGCCGGGGTTCTCTAAAGTTTTGTTAAGTGTTTCTGGGGTTCCCCGAGTCGAAAAAGTTTGAGGAATACTGTTCTAAGAACTAATACAATCTGGCAACGCCGAATCTGCGTATATGACAAGTAGAACACATTAAGTTGCAGTTAACTGAAAGTTATAAATTCCGTGCTATGACATTTTACAACGTTTTGGAGAAGATCTATCCGTCGGAGATTTTTCTCCGAATCCGAGTGTACATTTCGTTGACCATCAGTATGTGAATCATTGACGAAAAGTTACAAAAGACGAGAAAACAGTACAAAGCGATTCATTGAAAATGACCAGTGTAAAAATTAACACGAAAACTGTGTACTGTATGGCAACACATCCAAATTTGCGTCACTAGCATATCAGGTGATTAATTTATTTTGAATTTGCGTAGAGTTTGGTATAGCCAAATTGCAGAAATGTTGAAAGTTAATCGAAATTTCTTATCGGCCATTTTTATTTATGGATATGAGCCTTTTATTTTACAGATTGAACAGGCAGCTGTAGACTAAACCCGCCTGAATGATGTCCCTTGGCGCGCATTATTCCGGAGAAAGAGATGGGGAAGGTTGCGACCACCAGGGCGTTAATCTTAATTTCGCGTGTGATACTGAGAAAAACTGAATGCCCCGACCAGTATAAGTGCCAGCAAAACTTGATACAATTTGCACCCGAGTGCCGATCCGTGATTATAACGAGCCCTGGTGAAATATACAGTACGAATCACTTCAAAACAACAAGAAAAAGTTTTAATGAAAAAATTTCGAAGTAGGCCTAGTTTCGGAGCTATAGGCGCTCAAAAGTTACGGTGACATCTTTACAAATGACGTCATATCTGCAAGCCGTGTCAGCTTAGCAAATCACAATCGAGCTGCTAGCCAGCTACGTAAGCTATGTTTATGCTTGGCGAATGCAACTTAGAGGGGATTTTTATGCTTGCCCTATTAAACCATTCAATTCCTTGACAACGAGGTTGCGAAATCTGTCGATGCGACCCCCGTCATTGCTTATGTGGATTATCGGGTACATCGCTTCAATTGTGATTTGCTAAAACAACACCGCTTACGTCTTTGTGTCGAGATATTACATCATTTGTGACAACGACGCTGTAAATTTGACCGTCTGTATTCCCGAAACTAATGTGAAGAATCACCTCCCAAAGTTTGTACCATAATTTCAGACACACACTGTATATCTCTACATAGATGCACTGAAATATAGTTAATCATAAGAACCTAACAGATACGTTGTACGCACGTAAGTTGGTTGTATTGTTAATACCTCACTCAGAGAACACACGAACTGAACTGGTACCGTGGAAGGTGTTTTTCTATATATTTTCTGAAAAGGCTCAATGAGTGAAGTTATCCACTCCACAGATTCAACCTCTTTGGAATTCTGGAAGAAATAAAGCAGGACAAACATACTATAATGAAAGCGCTACAAAAACTAGCCTGAATTGAAGGTATAGCGTAGCCCCGTGGCCAAGAGGTTTAAGGTACGTGGCTCATGTACTTTTGATTCTCATGTGCACGAGTTCGAATCCAGGAACTGCCAGAACTTTTTTTTTTATTTTTCAGCCACGTCGGAACGTTCACTTTTAGGTCTTGACGAATTGAGAAATCTTATTCACATTCAAAATAATAAAAACTGTGCGTTAATTACCAAATGCCCATGTTTTTAATAATGAAAAAGAAAAAGAAAAAAAAACTTGGAATATCCAAAATAATTACTGAACATAATCAGTAAGAATGTTAACTACCAAAACGAGCTCCGGAGTTCCTAAGGATTCCGCCTACAGTTTCTGGTAGAAGTGGGTTCCGAATAGAGACTTTCGGAAGTACGAAGTTAATTCCGGAATTAGCAACACATTACATTCCGGAATATTCCGACATTTGGTAATTAACACCACCATAATTTGAGTAATTTTGAATGTGAACACTGTTTTCCAGTTCGTAGAGAACAAAAAGTGAACATGGGGAAACAAAAGTACAAGAACCACGTGCCTTAAACCTTTAGACCACGGGGGTTATGCTAGGACCTTCTTCAATTCAGGGTAGTTCTTACAGCGCTTCAAATATAGTTTTATCCAGTTTTATTTCTTCCAGCATTCCACAGAGGTTGAATTTGCGGATTTAATATTCACGGTACACGGCTTTACTCACTAAGCCCTTTCAGAAAATATATAGACCTTCCATGCTATCAGTCCGTGCGTTCTCCAAGTCACGATAGACTTAGTTCAATTCCCGTTCTGCCTACATGTTTAAAAAAAAAGTGGTACAATAAAAATATTAGAAACAATTAAATAAACACGTTGCCATGGAAACAAATGATTTGCATGTGAGTTTGGAGTGTGTGAAAACAACGCATGTTTCATGATACCTGAAGAAAGATAATGTTGCAAGAACCGGAAGAAATGAAGATGGAAGTTCTTTAGTCATCGCTTTTATGAAAGCTAGAAGAGAGATAAAGAAGTTTCACCTAATTCGAGTCATGCAGCATGTGATTTGGTATACGTAATGATACTCTGCGCTGTGTATTTATCGCCTTTTGCTCTGTGGGAAAGAAGATAATGCTATTTAAAATATTCTCTCACCAATAATTGTCTGCGATTGAGGTATTTCCAGTAGTGGTTGAAGTGATTTGTGCATGGATATGCATCTTAGAGTGATGTGCAGCAACACAAGAAGTTACTATAACATCGGTAATTGTGTTGGGGTCAAAAGCGAATGCTGGTAAATGCTTTTTCATCTGCATGATAATAGTTTCATTCTTAAGAATTAGCATTTATACTGGGATGAAAAATTATACTGTAAGTATTTGCTTTTGTTAGTTTTATTAATCTTCATCATCATCAGTGCCTTGTCGGTAGCAGCGAATCGTTCACAAAGTAAGATAAGGGTTAGTATTACTTTTGAAATACATTTCTTACTGCAAAGCTGTTAGATTTACGAAAAAAAAAATAGAAATCGTAGAAAGAACTCTGTTTATTGTCTTTTAGCGTGATACAACAGTTACTTATCACAGGCTAAGAAACCTGAAAATAGACCGCGAAACATCCAAAACAGATTACACTGTAAAAAAAATTCAGAAATATTCCTGAGAGAAGTCAGGCAATCCAACTGCCTGGAAATTTCCAGTAATTAGACTGATATAAACATCAGGCATGATTGTTTTCAGTAAAGGGACAAAAAGAAGCCTCAAAGGGGACTCACGTTCAGTTAGAAGTCCAAGGTCTTACCGACTGGACTAAACTGCCAGTCATAAGTAGACACCAGAAGGAAGGAGTATAGAGAGTCAGAAGTGCGTTATCCAAACTCCAAGGATATAAACTAAGTTACACTACTTACGCTTTGCTTCAATCACTTTTCGGTTGTCAATTAGGGATCGGAATAGCCATTGATTGAGGATTTATTTATTCCATTTCTTCTACTTAACAATGATGCATGGTTCACATAAGCCGGGTTAGTACCTTAAGAAAGGCCCTGGCAGATACCTTCCTTATCGTCTGCCTAACCAATCCTGGCTTGAGCTAAAGGATGCCGAAAGGCGTTTGATAAAACTGGTTCACGTGATAGAAGAAGAAAAATACCCAAAATCTTACACACACTCACAATAACCTAAAACTAAGACATAAATATAATAATAATACATGAATCTTATCTAGTTACATTGAATGTACATGTCTGCTTCTTTCCCTCCCTTCACACTTTATTTTGACAGAGCAGGAACAAACTTAAGAAATAAATGAAGTTATACAACAAGGATAATGGTAAAACATGTTAAATATACCGCAGTTGCACACAGGTAAAATTGAAGCACGAGTATGGAAAATGAAAACCTTTCATTGAAAGTAACATTGTTGTACACTGCTATGGGTAAGTGAAAGAAAGCGATTAGAAAGCTGCTAAAAGGAACTTTGCGAACTGCCGAAGGAAGATTGTTCCACCCTTTGATTCCGTACACCACAAATTTGAGATCTGTGTTTTAGTATTTGCAGGAAATTCTGGAAAAATAGTCATCTCGGGAGCTAGATGGTCCATAGTTTTCGTCAACTGACGTAGTATCTCGTGTCGGCAAATGACATTCGAAGTTGTACACACAGAAAATGTATTGGAACAGTGTGATGCAGATAAGCATATGGATCTATCTGTTCTTGAGTTTTAACTTTGGACGCATCTAGTTCTTGACCTACCCATTTTTCAACTTATCTGAACAGTTTTTTGATATGAACAATCATATCCCAAAGTTGGTCATATTGCTTCAAGAACTCGTTGTCGTTAGTGTTGTGTTTTATCGTCTCATTATTTGACGCGCTATGTAGATTAAGAATAATGTCATTTTAAAGAATTTTGACGTTAATAGTTGTGGAGTACTTCACTTAGCGCAGAGTTAATAATATTCGTATGTTTGGAGATGATATCAACTTTTCAGAATCCGGAAAAAAAATGTATATTGGGTTGGTGCATATGATATGTCTGGAATTCAGAATATCACTTTCAACATCGAACACTTAATGGCCTAGTCACACAGCAGTCCTCATCGGCACTGACACGATTTAACAATGGGTCAGAAGAATCTGAATTCAAGTAATGCTCAGAGATTTATATAATAGAGGTTCCTCCAGTGACATGGTAGATCTGCGTCGTTGTGAATGTCTTCGTCATGAATAGGTTCAATATTGGAACTAGTGATAATTTCGTGCGCAACGTCTGGTATCTATGGTAAATAAGAAAAAATAGTAAGAGTGTTGAGTAGCTTCTGTGAGAAACAGGTGCAACAGGATGGCCGAACAACCTGTTTGGTCCTGATTTGTGTCGTCTACTACTGTTCACTACCTCCTTGTCTCATGTGACTTTTTAAAGACATATGTCATGTTGGATGCAGCATAACACCGAAGAGTCATCGTCATATGCTCTATAGAGGTAGATTGATTGCTTATTGGTTTCTAGCCATTGCTTATCTATAATTTTTGTAAAGTGTTCACTTTTCGTTACAGGTTACAATTCTGTGTTAGACTTTTCCTTACTTCTTCTCGATAAGGAAAGAATTGGCAATTTGTGCGCTTTGTTTGCAAGTGTCTTGAGTTTTTCACTTTCTGAATAGACTTTAGATGATGGACAACTCTAAACCTATGTGCATGAAGACTCACTGTTGCTCCACAAAAGCTACCGGCAGTCTACTTCAACAATGTCTTTATCAGAAGTTTTCGAATTGTTATCATATTGTACATTTGTTTCAAGTATTAAAAACCAATGACGCAATCATATTTAGGGACGCCACACTCACAGAAAAGTTTAAGGTTGAATCCATAAAAAATAAAATGACTCCAAATTTGGCCTTTTCCATTTTCCATGGTCACTTTGACAGCATACTGCTCAAAATTTAAAAATATACTAGCAACACGCAGAAAACTCTTAAGAAGTCTACAATTTGTCATTAAGGGTTTCCCTACAAGCATTGGTCGTTAATACCAAATATGAAGAGCACAATTTTCACTAAGCATCGTAGCATATACAGTAAGGTTTTTTTTTTAAAAAAAAAAATGTCGTTCCATTAGTCACAGTGTTATAAGATGCATTCGATTGTAACTCAGCATTTACATAATTCTCAAATGTAGTTTCTGCTATTTCATTAATTTATTTCTGTTTTTCATAACCTTTGTACAAGCCTTACTGGAGTTTCGTCGATCACGTTGTTAGCATCATAGACTTTATAATGTAGAGTCGTAACGTCTCTGAGATATCGACGAAATCGAAGATTTGTACAAAGATCATAGAAAGAAAAAGTCAATAAATTGATGAAATATATATAAAAAAATATCGTGAAAAATAGTATTTGTGTTTTGGTATTTCATTGGTGTATGTATGTAGTTTCCTAATTTCATTGTTGAACTAATACTATAAGGATGGAAATATCGCCCATCTGTACTTTTAGTATGATTCTGTTTGCATTTGCGTCCTTTTAAGGAAGCAGAGCGAATCGCAGAGCAAAGGCACACAACACACATAAACACATGCACAGTTATTTAATGCAAATTTCAACATATTACTTGAAATTTCATGCATGTATTTGTGGCTTTTTGCATGGCACATTCTTTCTTACAATTACTGCTGTATCATTAATAATACTAATATTAATCTATATTCTTGTTTAAAAACTATAACTTCTAATGTAAAGACATTTTAGTTCGAACTGTAGGATGCAGAAAATATGTAATGCTGACTTTTCCTACTACTAAGAATAACAATATTGTTGTTTGTTTTAATATTTAAAATATAAATGAAAATGTATAATTTGCAAGTCAATAATAAGTTGCGTTAACTTGTATCTAAACTGTTGTTAGTTTATGTAAAAAAAGATAGGTTCTTTCCTGATATTTGTCCGACATTAAATCGAGAAGGTTAAGTTAAAAAGTCTGGCTGGAACATGCTTCCCCTCCATAATAGAGCGTTCTCATCTGTTGATTTGAACATGGAGCGACGTAGTCTTTATTGGTATGTGATACTTTCTTAGGAGAAGCAATAAGAAAAAACAGGGCATTTTGGGTACACCCGTTCATTGAAAACCGTGATGAGTGTGGATTAGGGCCTTTGCTACTCTGTGTTAGGAAGTCAAGAATAATTTAAAAAAAAAAAAGTTATATTTTTTTTCCGAATGTGAATGCCATCTTTTGAACTACATACTAAATTACTGTCACAACTTCAGTCAGAACACTAAAGAACTGTACCCAGCCTAAAGAAATGATTGTAGTAGCTATCAAGTAAGAGTAAAGAAACGTCTGCATGTGTCAAATTCTTCGTAAGATATGATACCTATTAAGTGAGCGATTTACTTTAAAGATAGTGTAATTCCGTTGGCCCACACCATGTCATTTATTTGTCGTACACCATTCGATAGGGTTCTTCCTCCAGGTAATATGAAAAACCTTCGAATTTTGATTTGAGACTCGATAAATATTTTTATATTAAATCTACACCACTGAGCCACAACTTGCAAATTGTCCTTATCAGATGATGATTTTAAACGATATATGTTCTAAACATTTTGGCCGCAGAGGCACCCGTCTTTATAGCAAGTGGCGTTTTCTATATTATATCTACATCATTTACACAGAAAACGTGTCAGGGAAACAGGATAGTGTGAACGCGCGTATTGCTGCATAGACACCACCACATCAACGATTGATATCGGGGAACCTGACAGCCTAGTCGACTGATCCGGTTGTTGTCAGTTTGCTAACCTGATATATTAAATTTTGATGGCACCGTTCACGCCACTGTTTGATTACTGTAATGCACTAAAGTGAATAGATTGCTCCACGAGATGATGTCATGTCAGTTCTTCTCTCGTCCCGGCGAGAGGCAGTTGCGTGCATACAGAGTAAGCAGAACTACGTTGTGAAAGGTAGTTGAATGCGAGCGGCGAACTCCAGAATGTCGGTTTGAGCAATGAGCAAACCTCAAGTTCTAAAATTTAGGCATCTCCCTCTAGCGAAACGTTCAAAGTTATCAAGCAAGTATAGGGGGGGAAGAACCCTTGGGCTGGAGTGCTATATTGTGACACCAACATTTTGCGAAGGGAAAGAGAATTTGGAGGATAATAAATGTACTGGTCAGCCATAAATGATCTGAACTGAACGTAAAGTGGAAAAAGCTCGGTGCGCGTCCAGATCGGTAGGTTATTATAATACATTCGTTCTCCTTGTGATAATATATCTCTCTTCAAAAACAATTAGTCGGTCGTTTATTCTACTCTGATCCCACATCAGCACTGATCGAGAATTTTTCTTGTCGGCTGCTCAGCTTTTTCCGGCATGGAAAGTGGAGTCTGTTAGCACAACCTAGCATTAACTTTAAAATATTCTGCTCTCAGGCGTGCCGTGAAACAAAATATTAAAAGTTGTATGTTAAAAATGAAAAGAATGCTTCTCCGACACACTTGGTAAACTTGCTTTAGCACAACTGGTGTTACGTGATAATTTCATTCCGTATATTCTTACAGGTAAATTGTGTTGCAGTGACCAATCAAGAAATCTGGAGATTGTTGATTGTAACAATACGTAGTCTGTTATTGACAGTCCATTGGTCTTGGAATTGTACGGGCTTAATCTAATACAAGACATTACTAGACTACAGTAAAAGAGCTGAAAGAAAATAGTTACTTGCAAACACACAAACGTTATCATAGACTCATTGAATCTGAATTTGTGGAACACCACTTCGGAGGGGGTTCACAGATAACCCAGAAGTTCAGATTCCTCAGTCCGTGTTATAGGTTCTGTTAGTTCTTCCTTCCTCACTATTTGAACAATATAAGGAACAAAATATTTCCTGTGCTTCGTCTATATTGGTGACTTGTGGACTAGCTTATTGTCTCTATTAGCTTCATGATATATCCTTGTATATTTTTTTCGGGATTACTTACGTAGGTTGTACTAACTATAGGCAGTGCTACTGTTAATCAGGATGATATACTGTAGAACAGAGACCTTTAATTTCTTAACGTTCTGTTAGGAATATAATGTATTAACTGTTTATTAGTAAATGATTTTGTCTTTTTGACTGGTTAAGTGTTAAATATTTTATAGTAAGTACACCACATAAATGACAGTGTTTTTATGTTTCTTGTTTTCAGACCCATCTGTAAATCTAACGAGAAACCGAGGCCGAAAGTGACGTGAGTATGTGATGTCTGCGGAGTCGGTTTAGAGGCGAACGTTGCAGAATATGGTTTCCTCAGGCCATTTGCAATGAACTCCTCATTCTACATTGAAGTACTGGTTATGGAAGCAGCTTCTCGCGAAGATAATCCTGCATAGAGAGTTGATATCCTCCGTTAATAAAAAAAGAAAGGCGAAAAATAAATGGAACGACAGTGACGCCAAACTATGAAGATGAACTTCTATTGGCAAATAATACAGACTAGCGTCACTAACAAAGTCAAGTAGGTAGAAAAATAACAAAAAAAGTGGCTGTGCTTTAACAGGTCATGATTTTCGGTTCGGCACTTTCTTCTGCGCTTTGAATATGAATTCATCTGTAAAGCACGTTCATGTCATTGTTGATGTGTACATGTATTTATGTGTAAATATTGTTGCGAAGTCATTGTTATTTCCATTATCAGGAGTTAAGTTATTGTACGGCAAGCGTGAAGTATGGATCTGATAATAAGTGTACATATATATAAGCAGAAGTACCTATGTAAATAAACATTTTATCAAAAATATCTCTCATATATAAATAAGATACGGCTGTCTCAATGAAAGTATATCAACCAACATGTATGATAAGTAAGCTATATTACGCCTGTAATCATGATGTAAAAGTATGTGTGTATGTACAGATTGGTGTTAAATTACCTGCGCTATGCTCAAATTAGATGTTTGAAGATTTTAGTATGTAATTGTCGTAGTGAGTTGAAGACTACTTGCTTAGGTGGTCGTGGTATCAGATAATAATTTAGTTCACTGTCATGTTTACGAAATTTATTATCTCAACTCGCTGTGATGTTCGGCGAATTCAGGAAACTGTTTTCGGAAAGCGTTGAAACACATCGACAGGTTGCTTACTCTGGAGTAAAGAGTAATCGGTATTAAACTTTCGTTATTTTCATTAAAATGATAACACATTGGCGAATTATGATCTGTCTATTGGTTACAACTGAGGAAACAGTAAAAATTACTTCTTAAAATATTGCCAGCAAATAGAAAGATAATTTCTTAAGTTCAGAAACTGCTGTCTGCGAAACCTCAATCACTATATCATTTATAATATATATAATATATAAAATGAGGTGTTTGCAACCATATATTGCCTCGTTTATACCTAACATTGTAGCTAAGTTTAACGTATTTATTACAGCTGTTGACTTTTAATTGCATTTGCTGACCAATTTTGGTACTGTAGGTATAATATGAAACCGAACTTTACTTAAACTGAACCGCATTTGCATAATTGAGCTTTTAAGAGATGTCACTGGAGATTTTTTAAAACAATTTTTATCTTAGGTCAGAATTACTTCCAATTTTAAAATGTACATTTCCTATCTTCACTATACAAGGTGTGGCATAAGTCAGTCGAAAATCTGCTCACCTGTCTTTAAGTCAGTCTGTTCATTGTGTTTGGTAAGAGACGCAACTAACAAGGCATCAGAAGCACTCAAGTCAGAAGCTACTAGCAAGCTATATTGTTTCCCACTTCTCGAAAATTTCTAACAATTAAGTAACAATATGATTGACTTATGCCACACCCCATATATTTAATTTCATATCTTTTAAGTAGAGAAATAGTCTGTATTGTTATCATTTATTTTCTTTGGCAAATCCCATAAGAGAAATTATAACTGTTAATTTTACGTCAGACTTTTTTTTCTACACAAGTGAAGAGACCTTTCGTGTAAAGGGGGAAAGCTTTTTCGTATATCACTTGTTGTTTCGCAGTTTAGTACCAATGAATTCCACGGTTTCAAGTTGAAGCTCTTCCTATGACGAACTATTGTTAGTCTCCTTTACGGATGTCTCATTTCTTTAACGATGAGAGTGCCAAAATCTCTGGGATATAACCTCTAGAAATAAGTGACTCAAGAACAAAGGAACCCATCCTTAAACAAGATATATCCCATCACTGCACGTGTAGAAATTAAACGTCTAAAAATTCAGCGGTAAGTTTTATCGAATTTTATCAAGGCAGTTCTAACTTCGAGTAAAGAATTGTATTGAATACGGTAAATGGTTATGTTCTTTCTGACCATGGTGAATTTTTATACTAGCGTATCAAGAGGCACGAATTCGACTTTTGGATAACACTTGAATCAACTAATCACTAGCGATCGCTCTTGAGGACAACGGGTATCTTCATAGAAATAAGGAACATAAAAGGCTGGCTGTAAACCCATATATACGCGACCATCACATGTTCCACCTATACATAATTTTCTTCACTTCCTATTTAATCCTTCCTTTCATGTTTCTTATTTCCCTGGTAAGGAGTCATAACGAGCGAAACTGCGGATAGTGATGGTTTCAGTGCTTTCTCAAACCAGTTGGAGGCTTATTGTTAGGTACATATCCTGAATCTTATTTGCGTAACATTAATAGTTATTATGTTTGGTTACTTTGAGTATGTACACTCGGGTTCATTAAAAAATGGGAAGTGCGAAAATTCGTGGCATTTTGACAATATCGAAGCAGTATTTTATGCAGTTTCAATTCAATGATTCACATGTTCCGACTGTGACGTATTGATTGATTCAATGTTGCAAGATTATGCAATTTTGGACTTTGGAATTTATCCATCGATCATTTTTTTTTTATGAATCCGAGCGCCCTTGATCTTGTTTTCAATACTCCTTTCTCCTACTTCCTTATAATCAATGAATTCCTGGTTAAACTAAGTATTTACTGGAACGAAAGTCGCAGTCAAGTCCCAAACTAGGAAACTTTTGAATAGGAACTAACAGTACGTAATAGTAATGATTATGGATTGTGATAATACGAATTTAATAATGTTTTGATTGGACTTTAGAAGTGTGTAATCATCATTTTTTAGTAGAATAAAGTAAGAAACATTTGGTTAGTGAGAAGCAACGATCTCCAACAAAATATGGCAGCACTATCTCCGTATATATCTAATCTATTTTTATCGTTGCACGAAATAGCAATGTTGATCTTACAAATTCAAGCCTAGAGAATTCAAACTTTCAGAGAAGAAAAAGTTCATAACCCCTTTAAGAGTTCAGTCAATGCATGCTTTTTCTTTCTTGTTCATTGTTAAAATCCCTTGATTGTTGTGCATATCCAAACCTATACGAATGAAGCTCTTTCAACAATGAACAAAATGGAAATAAAAAACTGCACGGATAGAACTCTTGAAATGGTTCTTCTATGAAAGTTTGAACTCTCTAGACCTGAATTTGTAGGAGCAGGATTGTAATTTCGTGCAACGATAAATATACATTAGAGACATCTAACGTTAGAGATGGTTGCTTTACTCTAACCTTAAGCTGAATTTTTGAGAAAGTCGTGTTTTCAATGCGTTAACAATTCTTATATACATGTAATATTATGCACTATTGTATTCATGAACGAAATCACCTCAAGAGGATAGGTTTATACTATTCTTAAGCTTGATGGATGAATGATCTTTTTTTTTTTGTGTGTGATTTTTGTATATTTCCTACGACTTCCTTTATATATAAGAACAGAAGACTTATCGTCCTTTTCATTTAGATGTTGCTGTGGGGTTTATTTTTAATGTTAAAAAAAGTGCCAAATTGTAAATATTGGAAAATGTTTTCTCAAGAAATGTAGCGGTATAAAATTTACACGTCTAATATGTTAATTAGGATGTTTGTTTAATCTTTTTCACTCTTAATGTTCTGTCTAGTGTTACAGTGGTTCTCAAACTGTATGTCCCCGCACACTAACGTTCCACTGTATTTCGAGACTGGAATTTTTAAACTTACTGAGTCCATATGAAGTATTAAAAGAACAAACTCCCTGCGTGTGGGGGGGGGGCTGTTTTGTAGAAAACCACCCGCTCCACCCCCACATGTATTATCATATGGAAGCTTATGATAGTTTCACATAAATTTGTACGGTGTTGATTAGTTGATTCATTGAGACTTCAGGAGCGGATAAAGATAGAGGAAAACAAGATGTGACCTCGATAATCTCAGCAGTAAATATGGATTAAGATATTTGAATTTCAAACGACGCGTTTATGTTTTCCCTCTGTCTCGTATCTTCGGTTTCCTGATTTGTGCTAGATCTGGGAATCTGCGTATCTTGTTAGTATCTTGATTCAGTTCAATGAAATATTACAACTAATTGACCTTGCTACGAATAAAATGTCTAGCTACCTCTTGTGCGGGTGTGCCACAAGGAGAAATAGTGTGGCACGAGCTAAAATAAGTTTGAGAACCACTGTTCTGGTGTTTTAAATTGTGTTCGTAATTTTGTCAAAATACATATTCGAGCCTTGTTTGCAATGGGAAATATATTAGCGATATTCTTTCTTGCCCGTAGATATGTGGGATGCTAACGAAACATTGGGAAGTCTATGGAAGTATTATTATATGTTTAACGCTTTGAGAATTGTTAAAAGGATGAAGCAACATTTGTATAAGTGGATCGTATTGTAATTGAAATATCTTATCCAAATAGTTCTCATACTCTCACGCATGTTAAATTGACGAAGTCAAATAATACTAAGGCACAAATGCTTTATTTTTCACACACTGGTAATAATTATATACTTTATTCTCGAAACCTTGTCAAACTTTTCGTCTGTTGTAAGTTTTATCTTGTTTATAGCGACTTTGATGGACGGGTATTTTGTCTTAGTTTCAGTTAGATTTATCATCAAAAGGAAACTGCGATATGTAGGCATTGGTTTGTTCTACTCAAAACTTATACCGGTCGAAACAAAAGGATCATCTGTAGTCAGTTGCTGGAAAAGTTATCAGGGATTCGATGCCAATACTTCACTCATAAAATGCATCTTCATACAATTTATCTCAACGTTTGGGGGTTTGTTAGGGCGGGACGATTTTCGTGTTTATAGCTAATGTTTTTAACACTAAATATTTTTATTATTACTATTAGTCTCCTTTCCTGTAGAGATGTTCCTAGAAAACAAAACTATTTATGTTATTTCGACTTAATTTCTGTTCTGATTATTTCCATTAGAACATGACCTCAGGCATTCATGATTTCCATAAGGGATATTCCAAACTTCCTCAGTAAAATTCCTCGTCATATATCATAATGGGTCTTTGTCGTAGTGCTTAAACGTTTTACACGAACTAATTTGTTCTGTTATCGTCCTCATATGATCAATTAATATTTTATTACTAATTCGTTTCTTAAAACTCAGATGTTTACCCTGCAAGAATTACTACTACATGTTTCCTACTTTATTTCTATGGCCTTCAAGATTAAGCTATATATATAATATAAATGTAGATACCAGTTGAAAAGTGAAAACGTAAATGTCAAGGTCTTTAGTAACGTTCTCATTTTATGTGCAC
Organism: Lepisma saccharinum; assembly: GCA_022664845.1. Taxonomy (NCBI): domain Eukaryota; kingdom Metazoa; phylum Arthropoda; class Insecta; order Zygentoma; family Lepismatidae; genus Lepisma; species Lepisma saccharinum. Next base: position 13,515 of record JAGDQP010006538.1, on the reverse strand, counting down.
TCACACCCATAAAAAAAATAACCGATGGATCATTTTTACGAAGTCCGAAACTTGCACAATTAGGCAACACAGGGCTAATAATACATGGCAAGTACAGTCACAATAAAAAGTTCTGTCCTGTTGGTTTACTTTTGCGAATAACTTTGGAATAAATGACCTATATGAGTACAGTTCTTTGTCTCTTACAGAAAATCACAAAAGTTGCAGAAAACAATACTCAAATCTGTCCACCCAATCCAAAGTAAGGCTCAAAAGAAATCTTAACAGGAAAAAAAGAAACTTCTCATCGTGACTGTACAATATGTGAAACGTTTATCTTAAACATTTTATGGAATATTCGTTCCGTATTACCATATTATGTAACTTATTGGTCATTTTCAATGAATCAGACTATATATTGGTATCAGTCTCGTTAGAATCTTAACACCCACAATGTTAACAAATACCAACCAACTATTTTCCTTATTCCAGTATACGAGTTAGGCCAGTTGACTAGCTCTGTGACGTTTGAAAATAAGATATGATTGAACTAATTTCGTTGCATGTGTTAAAAAAAATGACAGAATGCTTGAGAATACAGTCGTTAGTTTGTTTCGAGGGTTCGTATGTTTTCGAGCTTATCTGCTCATTAAACTTCACCCGTAAATCATTCACGTTATTTAAAATTAGCTTTGGCCTTCTTTTACTGAATATTGTGAGTTCTGTTTTTAGAGACGAGAGTTAAATGTTTGAACTTGGAGTTTTCCTTTAATCCTAAAGTAACTAGCCATCCACCTTGCTGAGTTGAAACATAGCTCGTTTCCCAGCATCTTCGAAACTAGCGTATGTTTAGTGATATACAGAGAAGATAGGCAGATGATACAATTGTGGCATCGGTTCAAGGTCAGTCTGTATGAACACCTGATGGGGGAGCACTTCAGTGTGTGAAGTTAAGAATTCTGAAGACTGGTGCTGTTATAAAGAAATGCGACTGCCCTGGAGCATGACGTCACAGGGTACCGAACGTACCGACCACGAACCGAGAATTTTTTCAACTGAATATACCTAATAGTAAGGCGTTTCTGTATGATTTTTAGAATATTGTACCTGTTCGGGCGCCATTTTTTATAGATTGATGCATGTGTTTTCACTTTCTTTTCTATTTGCTTTACGTTCTCTTAAGTTATATCTTTGTATATCTTTTTGTTTTAAGTCGTAACTAAACATTTTTCAAATTTGCATATTTTTTTAAAAAATACGTGGAATTTTGAGTGTTTTTTTTTCTTTTTCGTAGAGATTTGGATTTAGATAAGAAATTCGAGAGCTTTATTAAAAAGAACTTGTACACAAATTTTTACAATTTTGTTGTGTAGAACTTCTTTGTCATATCGCTTGAGTGTATCATTGTTTCAACACTGGGTATTTTAGACGCATTTTCGTTACAGAATGAAATCGGACGACGACATAATGGCTTTAGGGAAAAACTAATCTTCATTTGTCTGAAGACATTATGTTCTTCACTCTATATCTATCATGACTATTATTATTCTACGTAGAGTCACGTCGATTTATCATTGTACATCAATAACACCCGTACAGATTTTTTTTTTTCTATTTTAAGTGTATTAATAATGTAGTCTCAGGTTCATAGAATATGACCAATGAATCCGACTTTCTGAATCCAGTTAGTTGCACACTAAAATAATACATAAACTGTACTCAATACAGATTTAGGATACACGTTCCATAATGGTATGAACTCGATGTTGCCAGCTTGTGCAGCTTTGTCTTTGAAAGAATTATCCCTTGGACATTTTTTATGTGAATCGGAGTGCACCTTAATATTCAGCTCCAAGTAACCGAAACATAAGTTTTCCATAATTTTATATGTTGTAAAATGTTTTGTTATGTTGTACCCATTAGTAAGATAGTATGAATATTATTACGAAGGAATCTATCGTGTACAGTTTTAGGGAAACAATTTTGTAAATAGTTATGCTTGATCATTGATCTAAATAATTTCCAAATATCTGTAAATATAGGATTTGTTGGTTTCAGATGGTGATATTAACATTTGTAGCACATAGTATTTTTTTTTTTTTTTTCATATTTCTGACAATATTATCACGATGTGGGTATCAAAAGCAGAAAATAAAGAGTTGTCCTTCAAAAAGAAATGAAAAATAAGATGTAAATAGTTAATACCCATTCAGTAAATGAAAGTTATAACAGACCATTATTGCTGTTATATGCTGAAGAAAAAAAAGACAAATAGCTAGTCAGAACATAGTTCAGCTCAAGACAGAGTAAAAATTTGTCGGCGTTGGAGATTTACCCACGTCTCTATTCCAAAATCTGTTACCAGTTTGTTTTTAAAAAAACCCACCTATTATCACATAGGATGATTTTTTTTAACCTGTCTTACATAAACACGTTTCATTGTTGTGTTTATGTACGTAGATGTATTTGTCACATCCTTTTAAGAGAATTATTTTAATCCGTGTTTTTATTAGATAGAGAGAGTAACATTCTACGCAAAAATATTAATAATTTTCTCTTTAAATTGAGTAGAGAAATCTCGCTTGTTTGAACTTAGAATAGTTTGTTGTATGTTCATTTTTCGTAAACAAGGAATTAACTGAAAACTTATCTCGCCTTCATGCATTTAGATTTCAGTTTGGTATTGATAAATTCGTCAATTCTTTCAATGAGAATGTTTGTTTATGATTGTTTTTTTTAACATTTTACCATTGTATGTATGTTCTTGAGGTGTAGAATTAACACCAAAATAAGGAAGTAAGCAGAGCTGTTAAAAAGAGCTTGAAACCAATTCAGTTTTTTTAAAAAAAAAACGTAAAATGCCTATCAGATTACATTGTCACGTGCAAGTTGCGCATTATTATTTTTCTATACCGTAGAGCATTTTCAGGTGTGAACAAATCCCAATGAGTAAAACTTCGTTAAAACTATTTTGGATAGGAGTCCTATGATATCTCTCGTCAAGTGTTCAGTTCTCGTGTAACCTTCGTGTGACTCCTACTTACGAAAATAGTTTAAACCATTTTGTTGCGTCTTATTTTAAAAGTGTACTGTCTAGAAGAGCGCATTTTTTTGGGTGGACAAGTTAGTTCAAAGTATACCCCCACTAAACGTAGTGTTCATATTTCTTGGCTCCCTAAAAAAAAAAAAAACTATGGGTTCCTTTTATATGTCAGTGTTGCCGCGTTATTTTTAACCTTTACACGCCCACCAGGGTTTTTATGAAAATCACAGTCCTTTACTTTCATAACCTTGGTCATGGTCCTAATTATCATAGGGATATGAGTTGTACCTCGTTGGAAAGCGTATAGAACACAGATTCCAGCGCGGTAGGATTTGTGCCCAATATGTACAACACGAGAAAAAATGGAACATTTGAGGGAAATTTACTTTTTTATGTAAACGTGAGAAGTTGGAAACACTGGCAGTAGTTGTACGCAGACAAAATCGCGAAAATTAAGACATTAGTGTTAGACATATCCAAGAATCAGGAACATCGGTCCAATTCAAAGCGAGAAACTAACCTATGATGACATTTGTGCAACTCCTTGTACGTAAGGGTTGCGAAGAGAGCAATTGACTTTCACGATCACGACATTGATCACAGTCCTACTTACCGTAGTGATATGAATTATACGTTGTTGGAAAGTTTATAAAACACAGATTCCAACCAACTTGGCCAGTATGTAGAAGAAGAAGAGGAAAAGCTAAAATGTGGGGAAAAGAATTTTTAATTTTCGCTGGCAAAAATTGCTGTGAATACTTCTTGACAGAGAACACTGCATTACGCTTGTGCGGCTCAAGTAGTTCATAGGAGCAAACTACGAAGAAAATACATTAACATTGACTATGGTCGAATTACTCAACATAAGGATTTCTTTCGTGTACAATGGAACATCGCAGTGGAAAGGTTAACCAGATGTAAGTTTTACAGATGCGAATGTGTGCACATCTAAAGAAGTTTGAATGGATCAAAAGAAATAATGTGCAGTTTGCTTTTTGACAATGTGTCCAGATAGGCCTTTTTCCATTTTTTTTTAAACTTAGACGGTGATGACATCTGGTGTTTAAAAATAACCTCAATTCTTTATCTTCATTGTAATAAGATAGTCCTGTAACACGATATTCACACATTGTTTGACATGTTGTAGTCTTGAAGATTTAAAAACTGAAAATATTAACTGACAATTGTTTTGATTAGCTTCATTATGAAAATGTTATGAAATAATCGTATTCGTTTGGTCTGTTTTATGTACGAAACAACAGAATAATGATATTTTGTCCCTCTTTTCAAAGCTTCAGGTATCGCACTTAAGAGTTTCGTTCTTAGCGCTTAGAAGCATTATTTTAATGAGTTTGTGAATAAGCCTCCACATGCCTAAATATAACATTTCCTTGAATAAAAGAAGACAAAGTACAGATACAACCCCGTAACTTGAACTGTACATGTCCTCTGAATTGAAAATCTGAGATGAATCACTGGTATGAATGTATTTATATTTATTTCAGAAGATAAATTTGGGTCACATACATGTTCTAAAATTAAACAGTACGTAAAAGTATTAAGTGATCTACCAATTTCAAAGTGTAACATTACAATTAATAGGAAAGTTTTTACCTAAATGCTGTAGATAATAGCAGATTACATTAATATGTTTCGAAAACTGACATCTGTCGTTCACTATTTCCGTATATTTAGGTATCTAACTAAAATAATTTCCAAAAAACTTCAATACACGTACATCATAACTTCATAGCTGTTGTGTGGTATAGTTCTTGTTCATCATCATCATCATCATCGTCGTAGCTGCATTCTAAACTGACTTTTACAAACCATTTGAACAGTAATATGTCCATAAATTGTTTTATTATTGCGTTCTGTGACAGCACTTCACTAAAGGATAATCTTCGGAGTAACAAAGATAATAGAGCTGATATCAGGCCAGAAAGGTTCGTAGCGCTTTTCTTAAGGTATGGCATTCGATGGCAAACCCAAAAATGTTCACAATTGGATTCAAATCAGGAGAGAGTTGTGACTCATGAACACTTACCAATGCAGAAGGAACATCACTGCATCTCATTTTCACAAAGTTTTTGAGCAGCCTCAACATACTTTTCGATTTAACACACGCAAATAAAAACCAGCTACATGCTGAATAGTATAATAATGGTATTTGATATATGTATTAAACAATGTTTTATACTTTTAATATAATTTCTCTGATCCGTAATGCGTTAGTAGTGCAGTTTTATATAGGAAATAGGAATATCTGATCGAATAGATTAGACAGATGCTAGCATCTTTTAGAGAAGCCTAAGAGTCAATTGTTTCATTTTTTTTTTTTTTTTCGTTGTTAATAGATATTAAGATTATGAGAATTTTACCAACCATATTTTTTTATCAGCGGAGACACAGGTTATTACTCCCGAATATTAGTCCAACAAGAGATTTAGAGGCATTCTTTCATAGTATTAGTTAATATTTTGCTGTAACATGGTATTGCGTATTTTACTAGACACTACAGTATGATTGATGAACATCTAAATCGTTAGTGTAGATATTTGACAAACAGTGATGACATTTTTAATGGCCTAGTACTTTTGTGTGTGTTGGTGGTAAATTTAGTGCAGTCTATATCAGTGAGTAAGTGCTGTTTTTTCTGTATACCTCAGTGACTGGTAGCAAAGTGCTATTCTGTGACAGTATAAATGTACTCATTCCATCCCGAAATTCGTTCTAGATTTGTTTTTAAATGTTTAATAATGCAAAAACAGAAATTAATCTGAAAGAATGAATGGTGGTTGGAAAATAAGTCAATCTAGAAAGAATGAAAACTTAGTCATCTCAGTTTTTTACTTTCCAGTTAATTAAAGGAAACGCACTAGTATAATTGTTGACAGTTTCATCTCCTTTTGTGTTTTTATTTAATAAACGAATGTATAACTGACTTCATGTAATGTATAGTGAGAGAAATTGGTTCTAAAAGTTTTTCATTAAATAAAATGCGATCCTTTACTACAGCGAATTGTTTTGTTACTATAATCTTGATAAACATAACTGAAACAGATATCGGTAATGCGTGCGTATGTGTATGAATTCCTTTATTAAGTGATCTTTCTGTTGTTATTAAATTGAATATAATAAGAGAACATTGTTATATGTTCAGATCTGCAAGTATTTCATGGTTCTCAGACTGTAGAACGAGTTTTAATAATGTGCTTAAAACTGTTGATATAAGGGATCCTGGATGCAATAATGTCCAGGTGTTCTTTTTCTTTATTCCCCGAAAATATACAGGATGTATTAATTGGTGTCAACTATTCTAGGAGCGTATTCCCATTGAACCTACAAGAAAAAAAAGCTGGTAATTTAAACAGGTCGAAATCCACTTTCAATTTTAGGGTGCAGGTCCAGTTTCGAAATCATTCAAGTATAAGTGTGTTGTTTGAAGTTGATCAGAATCAACATAATAAATGTGATGCCATTGAGTGAGTACCAGTGTTGCTAAACTGGTCAACGTCGCTTGATTGGGTATTTGGTATTTTCTAGTGATAAACATAGGTGAAGCATGTAAATCAGTGTTGCAAACTTGTGGATAATATACAAAGTGAAATGTTCACAGTAATTATTTTTAATATTTCACTTCGTTTATCAACAGTTGGCAACACTGCTCTGTGCTTCACCTCAAATATTCACTAAACCTACGTAATGTCATTTGACAAAATGAAACTTCAAAGTAGGTTGACAATAATGTGACATGGATATCCTCAGATTTTAGTTTCTAATGTCTATCCTGTCTATGACGACAAGTTCCAACAATATACTTTGTTTTTACTATTGTTAAGAAGTTCATTTGGGAGGGAAATTGGACAATCGGTTTCCCGAAAACGGGGGGGGGGGGGGATTTCCGTCGTCAATGGGAATATTATACATCTAGAATATTGGACACTAATTTTGTGTAAAGGTCTAGTTGGACATATAAACATTGTGACAATATTTTACCAGGCCATAGTTAAGCTTCAATTGGCGTTAAGAAAACGCGGGTCAAAACTTACGCTATATAAAACTCTTTAATAGTTATATCAGAAGATTATTCCCTGATTCAGGCTCAGTTCTTTAATCTTACAATAATTCCTACATATGGTAGTTTTAATATGGTGATATTTTTAACATCTGCATATTTTAATATCGGCTAACGATTGGATCAAGTGGCTAATTGTTTTTTTTTTTTAAATAAAAGGTCCAGTTAGGCCTTTTTTTATACTATATAGAAATCCAAAATTGTTACACGTGGTGTGAAATACACATACATAATATTCTATTGATTATAAACAATTAAAAATTACGCAGTAACATAAAATGATTGAAGGAATTGTCCACCATATAACGTTGGAGTTGTTCAATATTATGTTTTGGTTTCAGTCTAAACTTTAGGTTAAAAAAATCCAAGCAAAAAAAATATTTGTAAGGGTCGTAGTTTTGTCTCAGCTGTTATTTTTCATGACACATTCAAATGATATTTGACGTTTGTTAAAACTCTTTATGTAATAAAATCAACACGACTTTTTTTGTTTAATTATATAGTGTAAAATCCACTTATATATATCTATATATAGTCGCAGACAAAACTCAACGACCTTGCATCCTGTAGTAAACATATGACGTCAGGGTCGTTTTGTTTTGTCTTGAACTATACTCTAGATAAGAGCATGTCTTGATTTGTTTTGTTTTTTTATGGCGAGTGAGTGTTTCTCTCTGTATGTGTGTAAGTGTGAATGGTATTAGTTTGTGATGTGAGGATGCTTCTTTTTTTTTTTGTTTTTGTTGTAAAAAAGTAAAGAAATTGAAAAATCTTTTGTATGTTTGCCAATGTACATTCATTTTCATTATGTTATTACTTCGTTAATGTATTTCTCAACTGGTAATGTATCAATGTTGATCGATCTAGCCAATATTACAAAGAGTTTGTATGTGGAACTATGGAATCTGTGATAATAGGTAAACAAATAATAATAATAAAAAAATATTTCACTACATAAAAACTGGAGTTTGATTATTGTTTTACCTGGCTGCCTATTCGTATGAAGACATCACTTCGTATGTGTTGGTCTCTTCGTCCATTTCCTTGGATTTCCTGAGAAATTTTTAGCTATAGAATCGAATCGTAAGTCATATTTTAAACGTATTTTTACGTACTCAAGTTGTAGCATGGCCTGTTCCATGAACTTACTATGAAAGAATTAGACGTACTGTCCTTCGCCGAAAGCTTGGAGCGTACTTAACTTTGAAATTCAGTTTGGGGACTCTTATCATAGTCTTTTCGGTGAGTAAGAGGTTGTCTACGTTGAGTTTAGGTTTGTTGGCAAAGGAGAAACAATGAAGACCATAGTTCGATTTAAGTAAAATTATCACCATGCAAAACTTGTATCGGATTATAGGACTTCATTTTCAAAATCTAAGCCTCATAGCTTTGGCAATGACTACAAGTGACATAATTTAACGAACAGAAGCTTAACTCCAAAATTTGGTTATAAAAATTTATAATAGTCTCGATAACCAGCAAGAAATAAAAATCATGACAGCTTATTTTCAACTGATCTAGACTATCACACAGAATATCACGCTGGTGGTGGTCGAATCGGAATGAGTAAGTGACAATGTCTTAGTTGCGAGAATTTTGCTTGGTGTTGAGCTTTATCGTTCCTGTTTTTGGCCCACACATCCACAAACAGTGCAACACTAAGTAAATATTTTATTTTCATATATGATCTATGTACGACAGTGCACCCACTGAACGAACCAATTTTAAAGCACGTTGTCCAAAATTCTTTGAAATATCCTGTGTACCCATGAGAAAAATTCGGTGGGCCGCCGGTAACCCACCAACCATGATGGTGGGCCACCGGAGGCCCGCCGGGTTTTCCTCATGGGGTAATATTGTAATGAGTCCCCTTGTAGTCACATTCATCTTATTTGGATTTATTTTCTTCGGCTAGCTCTTTCTATAAATCAGATGGGGACGTTAACTTGAAAATTATCCTAAAAGTCTCGATAACTCTTTTCATTGCGTATGTGGTGAGGTTCGTATGTCCCACACTTACGAGAATCCGGAGGATACATCTGATGACCTACAACAGGTAAGGTAAAGGGAGAAATACGATTTTGGAAGATGATACTGACGCACCTGTCTGAAGATAGGTCGCGACAGAGAAGTGAAACGTTTCATCCTCTTGTGCACCACAAGAAGGGTGAAACAGTTACAATATCCTTTAACCATTTTTGCCAATATCCTTTACCATTCTTGAAACTAATAAAGCCTTCTTCTGCATTGACTTTATGTGAATTTTCTACAACGTACACACAGTAAATAAAATTAAGAATCCTCCACTGGATCAGACGACGCAACTAGCAGCTCTGTTTAGTGGTACTTCCAAAGCTCGTTAGAAGCGCTGGCTAGTACCTACCCGCAAATCCTAGGATGTTCTAATAGAGAATTTGCTTGTAGCTATCTCATGCGCAGAGAAAGAATGAAACCAGAAAACAACTGAACATCGACCAAGGCGACATATCTGATTGGTTAGCAAACAACTAGAGAACCTGTTGCTATCTTCGTTAGCCAAAAACAATGGTTTTCATTGGAGTAGGTGGGCTAACTGGGTGGGACTATGTTGTGACGTCTGGCCGCATATTCCGTATTAGAACATCCTTGCCGCATACCAGTAAATAGTTGTGTTAGTGGGCTCGTCTGAAGGGGACCATCGCGCAGCTGCGCGAGTTCGTGGCTGTGTGAAATATCCATTTACCAACGGTAGCGCTGCTAGTGTCGTCATCTGAAGGTAACCTTAGTAAGTCTCATAGTAGTAGCAGCATCGTGAAGTTTCATAGTAGTTGCTCTGAGTGTAGCTTCAGAAATAAAACATGTGGACAATTGTTATAATGAAAGTTGTCCTTTTATTCAAGACTACCTGAAATGTTTGCGCATTGGTGTGGGCTGACATGTATTCGATAAGTGTCCCATGATAATGACTTCTAAATAAAGATGTTCTAAGCAGACACAGTGTAGGTCTTTATCAAGTGAAGGTTGAATGAAAATTTTGGTCTGAATATGTAACTTCCAGAGTTTATCCTGGTATCTGAAGAGTTTGATACACTGAATCCTGTGTTTCACATTCAATTACTAAAATTAAAAGATATTTAAAACAGGTTGGCAACACTGACAACTGGAACTGTTGAAGGTGGGGAGAGAGACTAATTTTTTCGATGCTGTAGAATAATGTTCATGCCAACTTTGGTGCGGATAGTACATGTAACCTTCGCCGTAACAGTGCTATTTGCAAGGATCATTACAACATGACCTCAAGCATGCATGCATTCGCGGCTTTGAAGGCTATTCGTTTAACTAAAGATCTTTAAAAGATATAAACAAGACTGCGAAGAAAATGAAGTAGAGATGGGCCGGTTATGTAGCTAGACGAACAGTTGGAAGATGGACGACAACATACTACCCTCAGAGAAAAGAAACCACCCAGACGACACGACGTCCAAATGCAAGATGGGTATATGAAATCAAGCGTTTCTCAGGCTATATGGATGAGATTCAGATTTATTAGTGTTCTTTAAGGCCTTTCTTTAACAACATGAGTTAACAGGTATAGAACTTGTCAATATAGAATATATAAGCTATAATTAAGAAAATACTACATAAGTATCAAGATGCTACTTGCAGATTCACACTAGATACAATAATATATATAGGTACAATAATAAGTATTTAAACATCAAATCAAGTGTTGTTGACAAAATGTGTTCGTTACATAAATATACGACTTCTCAGTATCAAAAATCACAGGACATGAACTCTTCAATGTTATAAAAGGAACCAGCAATTAATAGCTTGCTTACAGTTTTTCTGACGATTTGATCTGATTTAATATTCTTACATATTCAGCCAGCTTATTATAAAATGTAATGCTTCTATGCATTATTGACTGCATACAGCTGAGTTCAGTGTCTGTTTACATACAATTTTTCATTGTTTCTGGTAAAATGCCTGTGCATATCACTATTCTTTGAACATTGCAGTTTCCTTGATACTTGTAAGATTCTTGAATATATACAGGGGACTGTCCGAATATTCAATTTCGCGAAAAAAATTTTTACAAGCAGCACGATGAGGGCTGTTAGTAATTATCATAACAATTCTCTTCTGAATCTTAAAAATTCTAAGTTTTGTTGATAATCCCCAGAATGCAATACCATATTTTGTGAGGGAATAAAATGTAGCATAATAAAATGATAAAATTGTCGATTGGTTTAAAATGGAAGTTAGATAACGTGTGAGGTAGGTTATTTGAGATAGTCTGTTTGCAAGTTTATTTATATGTTCTTCCCATGTGAGTTTATTGTCAATAAAGATGCCTAAAAATTTCAGGCTCAGAGAATTCGCATATTGAATTATTGATGATTATATCTGGCGTAGTCATGTATGGCGAGGGTCGTAGGTTAAAACACATACTTTTTTTTAACGTTTATTTAAGCTTGTTAACATAAAACCATTTTTTATTTGTTCTATTACATTATTTACTTTCGACTGCATCACGTTTCGATCTTTCTCCGAAACAATTATACTTGTATCGTCTGCATCGAGAATAGCTTAACAGTTTGTTCCATTTACTGGCATATACAACAGAAAAAGAAGCGGGTCTAGAACCGAACCTTGAAGAACTCCTACATTTAATTCTTTGTGATTTGAAAGTATTTTCTCAAGCATATTTGTGTTGGGATTTTTATATGTAACCTCAACAACCTGTATTCTCCCATCTAAGAAAGATTTAAACCATTTGTTAGCAACCCCTCGTATGCAATAGCTTTCTAATTTGTTCAGCAAAATATCATAATTCACAGAGTCAAATGCTTTAGATAAGTCGCAAAAAATACCTACAGTATGATTATTTTTATCTAGGTTTGAAAGTACAATATTACAAAATTCATTACCTTTTAAGAACCCATGCTGAGTAGCTATTATGACTTTGTTCACAGTTAGATGACTTTGTAATTTCTTGAGAATTACAGTCTCTATGATTTTTGAATAGGCAGAAGGGATAGTTATAGGTCTCTAATTTTCAACATGTGACTTGTTGTTGCCTTTATATAATGGCTTGACCAGCCATTCACGGCACAACTTTCTGGTCCAGCACAAGATGGCGGACCGCGTTAGAAAATTGTGATTAGCTTTTGCGAGGTTACATTCCATCTGTTCTTACTATAATCTAAGAGCTGCTTTTCAAACACGCTTACGTTCCTTGCGATTTGGGTGAGTAGCCAATGAAAACATGTGCTTCAAATGGCTATTCACCCAAATCACAAACAACCCAGCTTTCATGAAAATGAGCCCTGAGTTCAATCATCAGTTCATGTGAAATCTAATAGACGTCAAGAACTGGCAACACCTAACGATCAAACAGATCATCACGATAAGCAAGTGATCAAGAAATTCGACGGTTAGACGCAGGGGGTGCCTACTTATGTTGTGCCGTGAACGAAATCTCGTCCAAGTGGGCATATGATGTCACAGGTGAGAAGAATGCTGTGAATCAGCTTGTGAATAACGCGCGCAATTCATATCATCAAGTGTCTTGTGGTTAACGAAAACGTTTGAACAAGAGCATCAATTTATTTTATTTTATTTATTTTTTTGTTACATTTTTTTCATCACTTCAGTTTTGTGAAGTATTTTGCAGAGGTATGTGGTGCATGAAAACTGTGAATATCGCACGCAACGTGGGTATTTAATAATCATAAGTGGAAATAATTTCTACTCGATTATTATCATATTTTTCATTGTTTCGTTATCGCGAAGTAATAATTTTACACAGTGCGTGAACAATGCTGCAACTGAGCAGTAGTAGCTCAGTTGGTAGACCGTTGGCTACCATTCGGGAGGTCCTGGGATCGATTCCAGCAGCCGACCGACTGAAGGTTTTCCATAGGCTTTCTCCTCAGTCATATCAGGGAAATGCTGTAATGGTCCCTACAATATATACTGTGGCCGTCTACCTTCCAACATTCTCTACCGCACCCTATCCCGACCTGAGCCTCAGAATCAATTCAATTCATGGTCATCTAAGTGGTCAGATTAAGAATTTACTCGTTGAAACGGTTTGTGCATTCCGTCACACAGCTGGCTACAAACCATGAAAGTGTGTGAAGTTGTATTTGAAACTTTCCACCATAACTCGTCCAGCAAACCTGACGTTGATTAGGGTGCTGTCATTTGAAATTAATTTATGGCTTTTAGGCATCTAGGCTCAGGTCGGGATAGGGGAGGGGGAAAGGATTCGAAAAGGTGTCGGCCAGGGCTAATATTGAAGGTACCATTCCGGCATTTGCCTGGTATGATAGGAAGAAAACGTGGAAAAAAACTCAGTCAGGATGGTCGGCTGCTGGGATCGAACCCACGACCTCCCGAGATCAAGATACTGTCAGATAAATATCCA
>JAGDQP010006537.1:16804-71752 GCA_022664845.1 Lepisma saccharinum | reverse complement strand
CCTAGTAGGGGAGACGAGCCGAATTTATTCTAACCTACTCGTAATGGTACACCTTCATACCAAATTTCGTTTCTCTAGCTTCAGTCGTTATAAAGTGGGGCTTAGGCGGGCATTTTGGATAAAAGATGGACACATTTTTAACGTTTTCTTATATTTTCGTGACATACTCGTGATGATACACTGTCATACCAAATTTCATTTCTCTATCTCGAACGATGAGAAAAATGGTATTTCAGCTGCCATTTTGAATCAAAGATGGTGAATTTTTTAAAACGTTGTTATGTTTTCCTAAACTACTCTTGATAATACATCATTATGCCAAATTTCGTATCTCTGGCTCAAGCAGTTGGAAAATGGATTGATGACGCCCTTCATTTTGGATCCAAGATGGCGTCTTTAGAGGTATTTTGTAATATTTTCATAATCTACTCATAATGTTGTACTGTCAAACTAAATTTCATTATTCTAGCGGCAGCCGTTTAGGCTGTGTATTCTTTAAAAGTTTAGGGTTGGCGGCCATTTTGAATCCAAAAGGGCGACTTTTTCAAATTTTTAAGAAGTTTTCTTAATTTGCTATCAATAATGTAGTTTCATACCAAATTTCACTGTTCTATCTTTAGTCGTTTAGGCTGTGTATTCTTCGAAATTTTAGGTTCGGCGGCCATTTTGAATCCAAGATGGCGACCTTTTCAAAATGTCGGAATTTTTCCTTTATCTACTTATCATCCTCTACCTTCGTACCAAATTTCATGTTTCTAGCTTACTCCAAACACCCTAAACAATATGATGAGTGAGTGAGTCAGTCAGTCAGCCAGTCAGTGAGTGAGTGAGTCAGTTAGCCTAAAATGTGCAATTTCAGGGGTCCACAACTAGAACATAGTTTGAGATACGAATATGACATTTTGTACATCTGCACATATTTACCATATCTCCTTAACGGCAAAAGCTCATATTCCTATCTTTAACACCTTTTTTCTTACGGGGCCTCCAAATCGTCGATTTTGCCATAAACTCTTGTTCCTGTATAACATGCTTCTGGCAGTGCTGACGTTTTCTGACGTGAAGAACTTGGCTCATGCACTGCCGTGCATGTTGATTAACATAAATAATCTTATCTCTCAATGTTTAGTACTATATCTTACTTTAAAAGAATATCTGATAATGTTTGACCCATCATGGCATTACACTGACACCGAGATAAGTAAGCACCTGCTCTGAGTTGGAGTTGGAGAACGTATGTGACATGCTACGTTGCCATATCGATTTGAAAACAAGTAAGACCCAAGTCATTCATAGAGACGTAATTCAATTGCTCTTAAATTAAGTTATGATTGTCGTGCTGCTTTAACAATTGATTAGGGTGAGAGAAGCTTGGTAACTCTAGTCACCTAGCAGTGGCATACTCATTTACTTTTGCATCTAGTTCTTGGAAAAGTAAGATACTTCCATTTTTTAAGGAAAATCGACATTCTGACATGTATTCGCTAAAATCAGTTTTATTATTAATTCTCAGCTTCCAGTCAATGATCGTAGATTCAACTAACTACGCTCTCCAACCTTTATGGATCAAACAGGCTGTTATGGCCTCAGCCCGCAACAAGTAGTATAAACTATATCTTCGAACACGTTCTGTGAGACAGGAAAAGTGGCAGTAGTGGTCCACTTGTCTAGGTACTATCTATCATTTGCCCGAAGAAACTGAGGAAAACCTTAGCCAATATTTCCAGCAACAAGACTCTAAACTGTTTGTATCCTCAGTGTCGTTCCAAAGTCCGCGACTATAACCACTATAGTACGGAGGCTGGTTGTGTTATTATTCATGCTTTTAATAATAAAAGACTATTAATTCCATAAACTGGACCATAAAATTCTAGTCCTAGCATAGTTCTAGAACCTTTACATATCTTTACAAGTAACATAATTCAATAGCTATGGCAGTCTAATGCGTTAGGCAAGTGCCCTTAAGCTTTTTCGTTCGATTCCCAGTTCTAGCATGAGAGTTATAGGGTTGTTTAAGAGTTTTAGGAAAGATGTGGTCGAAATAATTAATTACTTAAAAATAACCCAGAAATAAGAAGTGTTTTCTTTGCAAGAGCGTTTTTAATTCGTGGCTGGCGTCCTTACAGCTAAACTGCGTTGCTGTACTTACTTTTTCCCACTAGCCTTTAAAGAGTCTACTCTGCTGATAAATGCGTTCAGAAAATTGGTTGTTGTGGCAAAAAATTGCAATAGGGCGGCTGTGTTATTAGCATAGAAGGAAGCAAAGGGCTTTCTGCAATCCAGCGCCATATTAAGGTGGTTTTGTCAGAAGAAATGCGACCAATCAGGAATCTGTCATATTGTAAAAGAGATATGCATCTCTTTCCTTGCTAAAAGAAGACTATGACTCTCCCGAACACCGAGGGGAAATATTATATTGCTTATCTCGTACTTAAGGGTAACTAAAGTAATTTGAAAATATAGATTCAAGAATAGTGTGGTTCTTTCGCAATACTGCAACCTTATCATCGGCCGCTACTGATCACAAAGACCATTAGATCACAAATCCCCGGCTGAATTGAACAGACATCATTTTATGTATTTACATGTTAAATTACAAATACATACAAACGATACGATTTATCCAGGGAAGGATTTCGTTTTGTTTTGGGCTGTTTACTGCTAGGAGGAGGTACGAAAATCAGGAGTAGGTTCTATAACTAACCACAACAGAATTTTGCTTTCTCCGGTCAGCCATCTGGAAATGTTTGGCCTGGTCTGACGAGGCTGGGTCAGCGTCGAAATTTACCCCTGGATATCTAGTAAGTATACAGAAACACCAGTTACACAAGTTGGATATACAAGAATTTTGGTTTCTTTTTCTCCTAATGCCATACATATTACCCTCGTTTCTTTCTTGTAAAATAATAAAAGATATCCGCCTATTATTTAAGGTCTAATGAGTGACTTGAATGGATTCCATTGGCGTATCACGCAGTCTCCAGCGTATCGAGTTAGCATGGTGCTAGCAGAAGACAAAGATAGGGACGCGAAAGACCAGAAAAGCTAAATCTCATGATTTTGAAGTGGTATTGCTGAAGAAATTCAATCCCTTTAAAAAGAGAGGAGAAAAACATAATTTCCATGAATGATTCAAAGAAATAAGGGCGGGCGTTTCCTCCGACAAGGGTGAACACCATGAAAGAAAACATTATTACACCTGTAGAAGGAGCAGTAATGGTAAAAGAGCGAAGAAGAGAAAGTCATACATTTTACATAACATGTACGTGCGGGCTTCCTTTCTGAATTATTCTACATGTTCCTGCAAAAGTCTACCCTCACTTTGTCCTCTCCCTCATTTTTGATAAAACAGAGAGGAGGGCGGTCTTCTTCTCCATCCGTTTCGTTCTCCTTATTTTTCACCCTCTACCCAATTCCACCCTCTCTCGTTTCCTCCAATGTTTCACTCAGGTTTTACCTTTGATGCTTTGCGTCGTCCTTCGCTTGTGCTGCTGTCACTCGTCCTCTCCGTTTTCACGCCACCATTCTCGGAATTTTCCTGTTCCTATTTTGTGCACGGTTCTTTTTTTTTTTTTTTTTGTATTATTCCTTCTTTTTTTAACCTCTCATTTTACTTCCGTTCAAAGTTTGACGTGTTTCAACGTTGTTGTCCTTTTCTGCTTCAAAACTGACCAACGAGCACGTCCTATGGGGAAATCCTAGACAGTTTGCAAGCTTTCTGAACTTGTCCCAGTCTGTGCTTTTACCAATTTCCTGACAGTCTGCACTTCCTATATATATATATTGGTAGGTTGTCGCTCGTTGTCTGTACACACACACATATACTCCCTCATATACCCCCTCCACCACTGGCTGTCTCTCACATGATAACTCCAACCTTTCCTGCCCTCTCTTCCATCTTCTCCTCAATTCCCTTTGCGTTCCGACTATCTTTCCAGGTTTTCTCTTTCGCTTCTTCTATCGCTCCTACTACGACTAGTGGCACAATTACTTCTTCTTCTACTCCCGCTTTGTGAAGCTCTCTGTCTCACAAGGAATGAACTGGTGAACGGTGGAATGAGACAGCGACACGCACCGGAACCGAAAAGAACACATTCAATGGAACTGCCCGGATCTCCCCTTGAAAACAGCCTTTCTGAGTTTCTATCTGATGGCCCTCTTTCCCCGACTACCTTTTTGGCTGTCCTCACAAAGAGCTTTGAGGAACAAAATAGTCCTTCCTTTCCTCCTCCATTATGTTAGATATCTACTTCATATGAGATACCATTTTGACTCAAAATTATAGTCCATAGCAATGCTTAATTATTCATTTCCCTCCTGGAAGTTGAAGTACCAGCAGAAAGCTGGATACGGACTGGGTAATTTCAAGATATTCATAACGCATAGTTCATATTAATTACAAAGTTCTGGGTGAGAAAATTTAGAAACCAGTTTCACATCTATTTACGCATTTCTTTATAACTCTGTGTAGTATTTTCCTGTGCAGAAAGGAAGCAATAATTTAAATGAAATTGAAAGCTCAATATTTCTTTTAAAGTTTTAAAGTTAAGGAATATTTCTTTTAAAGTTGTATTTGGGTATTCCAAACAATCCTTCTATTGTTAGGAACGATTTTTCTGCTTCTTTTCTTTCAATTTATCGTGTTCTTCAAAGTAGGATATCGAAGAAAACTATGGTACTCTGATACTTCGTTAGACCACTTTGGATGGCACGGTGCTTGTAGCGAAATATTGAACTGATGGTGGTTTCCCATTCTCTTCAATTGACTGGTAATTACAGTAATCTCTTAAGGAGGCGTTCTAATATTTTCAGGAGTGTTTTGAACAACTTGAATTGCCAACGAGAATTGAATCCCTGTTTTCTTAGCTACAAGACGACGAATGAAATCGCGCAGCTAGCAAAAACAGTATATAAGAAATAATCGCAAAGAAATTAAACAAATGTTGTAATTTCGATTGGCAAAATGTGTTTAAGAAGCAGGAAATTGAACTGGTATTTGATCCTTGAGTTCTTTTTAAATAATAATAAATAAAAACAAACCAAGTATACTGACTCTCTTATGCGAATACAGGAGCAGATTTTCAGCTGTTTTGTACTTAAAATTATCGCGCTAAACAAAGAAATTTACGAATGACAACTGATTTGAAATGCATTACTAAATAAGCACATAATACACTGAAACATGACTGTAATTATTTGTCTTTCATTTAAATGAAATAATTACATAAAATTTTCAATTACTAAATCTGTTTCTTAAAACAGTTAAACATTGTTTTATTGAACCTTCTTCTGGTATATGTTTCAAGGGAAATAATGATTATATCGCAATAAACGGAATAAAACAATTATAAATATTAATAAACATCTTAAGTTAGAAACACAACTTACCAAAATGTATTTCTTGATTGTTTTGTAATGTCCTAATTACACACAGTACTGGAAAGGCATATAATTTTTGCCATGGTTACACAATAAGAATGAAGTAATTGGAGAACAACAATGAAGATGTTTTAGTAATTACTAGAAGTACGAAATGATTTATGATTGTCCTCTGTTATTTATATTAATATGAATAATCTTTATGTTAGAAAGTAATACAGGTTGTTTTGTAAATATACGACAGTAAATCAGGAATAAATGAAGCAGGAACCTAACCTAACCCCATAGTGCAAGGATTAAAATTGATTACCCCACCTTACCTCTAAGAAATCCGTATTTTCGGAGTTAGATGCGCCCAAAATTAGGCCGGCATCATCACAAATGACGTAATGTTAGGACAAATAATGACGTAAGATCATGACGTAGCTTAGTAAATGTCAATCAATGGTGTGCCCAGTTGTAATTAGGGAATGATTACGATTGAGGAGTGACCGTGGAAGGGATACTATGCAAGAAATGTTTCATTGTGATGTATTAAAGATCGCAGGAGAGAAACACTGCTGAAATACATTCTTTGAGTACACGTTTAACTGGCATGTATTAAACCGACACGACGTACGTCATTCGTGACTATAGCGCGCTAAATTTGGTCATCTTTTGCTCCGAAACTAAGCTTCTTATTTTTCAAAGATAGACTGAACGTGAAATAACTGGAGATTACCAGAAGAAATATATCCCCGTTGGATCCGATTTTCGCCGTGAGACAAATATTAGAGAAGGAATGTGAATAAATGGGACGGTTCACCAGTCGTTTATTGGTTTTAAGAAACCATATAGTAAGGTTCTGAATATTTTCAGTCATTGTCAACTAATAGCTTTGATTTTGTTGATCCTTCCAATGAGCTTTACGTTGTATATGTCCGAATTCCCAGACACAAGCAAACGTGGATCTACCTATTTCATCATCTACTTATACAATACTGGCTAGTATGTTCTCAAACAAATGAAAAACGTTAGTATGTTCAGATGCAGCGACCGTTCACTGTCACCCCACCCTACTCTATGATTCTAGCAGGAGACGAAAGTTATACAATATCCAGGTACGATCTAGAATTCCGGAAAAGCTGGTTCAGCTAGTGAGGATGTGTCGCAGTGACCCTATAAGCAGAGTAGCGATAGGTAATAATATGTCAGACTATTTCTAGATTCACAACGGATTGAAACAAGGTGATGCGTTATCATCACTAGCATTTAACTTGGCATTATAATACGCAATTCGAAAAATAAAAGAGGACAGAAAGGGACTAACATTGAATGGCTTGAACCAACTGTTTGTATATGTGGATGTTGTAGACTTAATACGGGACGATATAGATGCACTTCAAAGTAACACCGCTGCCTTAGTAGATCTTAGGGTGAGACAGGTCTACGGATAAACGTAGAGAAAACATGATAACAAGCTGAAACACAGGGGTGAAGGAAATAGATAAATAACAATTAAGAATGAGATCATAGAGAAAATTAACAAATTTAATTATTTGAAAGTATATGTAACAGTAAAAACGAGGTCACGGAAGAAATGGAAAGTCGGTTATCATCTGGCAACGCATATTTATATTCAGTTCAGGAACTCCTAACTGTGCGATTAATATCGAGGAAGTTGAAGTTGAAAATATACAGAACTGCTTTATGGTTGCGAAAGTTGACGGTAACCATGGTGGCTCAATAGTAGAGCACTCAACTCTGGTGCTTGGGTTCGATCCCTGTTCATGCCATGTGGATTTATGGTGGGCAAACACCTTGTGCGTAGTTTTCTCGAGGTTCTCCCGTTTCCACTCACTTTCTTTCTTCCAACAATTCATCAATCATCACCCATCCGGCCTGAGCCAAAGTTGTCTAAAGGCCTTAAAAGTTAAATTCCGAAAAATGACGAAGTTTACAGTACGACCCTAGCAGATTAACATAAATCACGTGTGTTTGAAAATAAGGTTTTAAGAAAAATATACAGGCCGAAACGGGACAAGACGACCGGAAAATGGAGGGGACAACATAACGAAGAACTCTACGGACTGCACAACTCACCCGATATTGTAAGAATGGTGAAATCTCAACGCCTAAAATGAGAAAGCCATTCGGATGACGGAGGGAACAAAGATTATATTCGGATTGGAAGGGACCGTTAGGAAGACAGAGACGTCATTGGGAGGACAACATTAGAGGGGATTTTGAATAGGTAGGTGGTCATGATTGAAACTGGGTTGATGTTTCCCAGGATAGAATCATATAGCAACGTTTGTTACTGCGGCGATGAAATTGCGAGAGTTAGTTAGTTCTACTGGATATAACCAATTGTTATCCTTCTACCATAGGGAATTCATTCCTGAAATATTGCCTTGTATTTACGCAACACACTGCACAATCTAAATGTTTCTTTATGTTAAATATAGTGAACACATTTTCTCCTTGAACTGTTGAAGTATTATGGAGAGCAATCTTCTCCACGCTTTGGTTTAGATACATTTTTGTGGGAGTTTAACTGTTTCTCAATGATTATCTTGCACAAAAGTCCAATCCAGCGTTGTGCTTAAATAGGTCCGAAAACATTATTTAACTTTTCAAGTAAACTCGGACAGATCCATCAGTGTTAGAAACAGCGCCCCTGATGGTTGATCTACAAAGTATTGGATTTCACCATTCGTTTGTTATCCTCTATTAGGCCTATAAATCTTCTAGATCCGATCTTTAATTCGATGAATGCATTGCTGTAGACATATGGACGGATATACAATATAACAACTAAGGCGGTTTTCTAAATAGGTCTTTAAGAATCGAAAGGAATGAAAAATCGTCTAATCAATCTATAACGTAAGTTTTCTCTATTTTAGTCAAGTTAATAACATAATCTGTATGCTCCTGGTTTATGAAAGCATACCTGTAATAGTAGCACTACTGACAAGGGCCATGGATACTACTAACTCCAACATAATTATTTTGGAGAAGATTAGTATATATTCTATTTGAGGGCACGGAATTATTTAGGAAATAAAAGGTTCAAACACTTGCACCCTCATTATTCACCCTTATGGGGACGGTGGGCGTTCCCTCGATTTTGTAGTTTTTACTTTAAATAACCTATAATCAACAACGCGTTGTGGGGAATGTAAAATATGAAAGAATAGAATTATATAAATATGGTATGGATATAATGATGGAAGGGTAAATAGCGAGGAAAATTGATTTTTTTTTGTTGTAAAATATCGTTTAATTCTAAAAAGTCATAATGTCACATAAATGCCCAGCTTGGCCAAGATCTCCCTTTTATCTTGAGAACAACTTATGCCTCTACAAAACGATACAGTTTTGGAAATATCCCTTAAATAGTTATGTCAATGGAATATTTCTCATAAAACACTACTAATTAAATCAAACTGTACGAAACTCACTTAAAACGTTATTACTTTATTCAATTGAAGAAAAGCGAATTACATTCTTATGGTTTCCTTTCTGCCTCAGAACTTAGGTTGTAAATCTAGTAGACGAATGAAAGAGTCCTTATTTTAATCGTAATGAACCAATAAAGAAGCAATTAGTATGAATGTCAAGGGTGTAACCCACTATAAACTAAGATAGGCATTGGGGCCTGATGACACTAGTTATAAGCTGTCCTGTGCCCGAAATTAGCGTGATTCATTCACCCTTCCGCAAATCCCTCCTCTTCCTTACTTTTGATAAGTTATCACCTTCAAGTTTATACCAAATATTTTATTTGGCTTATTACGATTGCAACAAGGGTTCATTCATTTGACGTGTAGAATTAAAACTGGTCTAGAACAGACAACATAACACAATGGTAATTTTGTGTTTTCCTTACCCTTGTATATTTTAAAAATCCCTGATATCCAAGAGATATTTCTGAAACTTCACCGCTTTGTAGAAGCAAGCATACGATAATTGAAAATGTAGCGTTAGAATTATAGGATTTCGAGGATATTTTGCAATGAAAAATTTTCATTTTAGCTTGTAATTTCTCCATATATCAACATACACCCATCATATTATCAACATATTTTGTTATCAATTACGATTTCCACAAGGTTTCATTCATTAGTCAGTGACAATTACATTCAGATATGCATTTATTTTAAACAGACATTATCGACAAAATCTCGTCGAATCCAGCACTCCGAGAGGGTTAAGCAACTTCCCAATAGCCCCAATCAGACAGCAATAATATGGTTCCAACTTCATTCAGCTGAAGTAAGATGACTATGGATCCGCCATTTTGATTCCTTTTTTTTTTCAAACACAATCCATTATAGGTATGCAATACAGAGGTCAGATTAGTTGAAACCATAGCTTCCCAGGAAAAACAAATACATTCACCACTCAACTTAGTACCGTGAAATTAGGATACGTACTGATTTTCATTCACAAATTCTTATTCGAAATCTTTGTCAATTACTTTATTTGAATTCAGCCTTTTCAAGCTTTATTAAATCATCTTCAATCTAACAACTGTAGGACGGAGACGACGTACTAAGCTAGACTCCAATTAATGTACAGTTATTTCTTCTTTTCCACTTGAGTACATTATTTCGTGAGTGTTTCATTTTAGAGCGTCATTAATTAGTTAATCTTACTTCTCTTGAACCACCGTTTTATAAACAACATTGCTTCAATTTCTTTATATTCTTTCACAATTGTATAAATTGACTTCCAAAGTAGTAGATATTCTCCTATAATTTTGTAGCTAATGACAGTGCAAGCTCTTCCCCAATTATGTAGTAAGAGAAGCACGTAAAACTAATTTTCTGATTTTACAAAAGACAGAATTAAAGTATGAAATTACAAGAAAAATCCACTTTAATTTTTGTAAAACACACTTGATTGACAATTTTATTCAGACAAAAACTAATACAGATGCTATCAAATTGGTTAATGTTAGAAAAAGCACTTTCGGGCTGGTGTAAAACCAGTAGTTCGTAAAGTTCGATTTACACGGATTTGCGTAAAGTTTCTGTGTTATATTGATAATAGTGATCGAATCTGGCTGGGAAAAGCAGGTGTGCGAGACATACTATGATTCGCTAAGCAAAGACAGTTTCAAAAATCATGGAGTCGAATTATGAAGTTATCTGCAAAAATACTCTACTTTGTAATCTCTTTTGATTTATAATTCTTTGGCTTTGAGGAATTGACAACGTCTTAGGGTGCAACACAACGTTGTGATGAATTCCTACAAAAGCACATTCCTTCTTATTATTAAATCGACTTGTACATTTTTAAACACATTTAAATAATTATACAACCATTTCTTACGTTTCAACAAAGACGAAAATTATCTGCCCAATATTATCTCGTGGTAATAGCGTTCGTATCTTATAATAATAAATTCTACTGTGTTAATTTATAGATGTCACCACTTCCTCCCTCACCTTTGCGGTATCACATTTCTTGTTCGAACACGTACACATGTAATGTAGGTCCTACATACAGCCACCTGGATAGTAAATTATCTCATAAAAAATGTCCCTGCTCGGTGGTTATGATGAGAAGGTTATAGATAACATCCCTAAGTATTATTGATATTTCATGTATTGTTGCCCAAAAATAAATGACCTAAAAATACACCGGAATATATTACAATGTACAATTATTTACCTGTTCAGCGGGGATAAAGTAAGCTGCGTATTATGAGCGGTTTATAGCATTATTCATAGACATAATCCTTCTCTTATGTCTATCTGCGTGTGTATGTGTGTGAAGTGGACTAGGAAAGGTGTGGTGTGGGGAAGAGAGGGATGACGTGTTAGCTCGTGGAAACGAAATCCGTAATGTCACATCGTTACTGGTTGTTTTATGGTGGCAGTTACTGGTCGTGTGGAGGCCCAACTCGTCACGAAGGTCGTAAAAATATTTAACGGAAAAATATAGTCCTACTTCATCACACAGAGCGTCCTCTTTTCCATTGAAAAGAATGTTTAGTGTGTTCCCAAGTAATACAATATAAAGTCAGTAAGCCTTTCCTGCCACTTTTTTTACCCATTTTTATGCTTCCTTTTACACTACACTCGAGTACAAACCTAGATGTGTTTTCACGTCTAATTATAATTCTGTTCTTTAGCCAATCCTTATCATTTTTTTCCCTCGTGAAAAGATTAACATCTAATTTTCTCACGTGGAAATAGCGATGCTTGGGTAAGATTATTGTTATTTCTTTTGCAATAGATTAAACTGATCTATTCTCTGAGTAGAGTTCTACACCTCAAACTTGTTTATGATATGGGTATCTTCTGGTCTGTCGAACACTCATTTCTTGCAGTCGATGTATAATATTTGTGTTTGTGAATCAACCTTCCTTAAATTCGCCAATCAGATAGAATACACTGAGACAGTGTTTTTCAACTTTTTTTGGACATAAAACACATATTTCTCCACTTTCTAAACTACAACACAAGAGAGAAGGGAAGCAAGGAAAAGTATTGTACACAACAGAATACGTTTGTATTGGAAACTTTTGCTCATTTTCAGACGCAACACCAACTGCAACCTATCAATTTGCAGTGCATTTTCAAGTAAACTTTTTTCTCTACTGATCACCACGTTAGTATCCGGTTATAGAAAAATTGTGAGAATACTGTGACGTCACTTGTGGTTTATGATTACCACAACTTTACCACCATAAAATTCGGTGAACGTTTTAAATCGACATAAAGTTTGTCAACAAATTTACGTCTTCGATTTTTCACGAAGAAATATACGAAACAAAGCTTTAATGTTCTTGTTTAGATAACTTATTTAGAATATTTTAATCTACTGATTTTTTTTTCAAACTAGGAAGCAGTGGCGATTTGCAAAAATTACTTGGGGGTGGTGTGTAGGGTCCCGGGCGCATGTAAGCATTATTCACAATGATACTTAACCTAGACAAAATTACAAACTTCTTGCAGTTTCTGGCAGTTATAGAATGCCTGCTCGAATTCCAGCTTTGGAATGGCCCGGAAGTCTCGTATAAATTCTCCTCTATGGTTTGAAATCTGCGAGGTTTGAGGGTCGATTTCAACTTGCAGAAGAAGAAGAAATCGGCTGTTGCCAAATCAGGGGAATAGACCGATTTGGGGACAACAGATGTCTGGTGCATTACCAAAAACTCTCAGACGATGTGATAAATGGGAACTGCATTATCGTGATGAACCATCCAGAACTTGCTGTCACATCTCCGGTTTCTTGTGCCGCACCTTTTTTCGTTATTATTCCATGACGTTCACGTAGAATGCAGCATTCACTGTGGAACCACATTGCACAAACTCCGCATATATGATCCCCGGTAAGTCAAAGAAAACTCGTAATATCACTTTAGAATGGGATTTCCTCATTCGTACTTTTCTGGGCAGTGGTTAGGATTGTCCGAACCACTGTGAAAATTAGATTTTCCTTCCACATCGTACTTCCACACTCACTTTTCGTCATCAGCGATCACCAGCTTTAGGAATTTTGGGTTAGCATGCAGTCGGCGTAATAAGTTTTTATGTGCGCTGAAAAGATCCTCTTTTTATCCGGCTATTAACAGACGTTGCACAGACTTGACAGCAATACGTCACATCTGCAGTTTTTCTATCAAAATCATCATTTTGCATCATCCTTGATGGGGTTCTATTTGAAACGTCTTCAGTATTCGTAACATTATGTTCAACTTAAATATTCCTCACCATAATTTTCATGCAACTTGTCGAAGATTTCTCTGGAAGTTTTGTGTAACGTCACTGAATTTCACATATATTCGCTGTTCTTCCAGTTTCTTTATATGTTCATCTAGCTGACAATCGCCAAGAGCACTCAACACATCTCCACTCAATGTCCTCTCTCTACTGCGTTACTGAGATTAACATCAGATATTAAACCCGTTGACCAAATAACACACTTTGATTGATGGAGATGTTTAGTGACAAAACACTGCCACTGTCGGCTTTCTTCCATATAGTCATATACAAAGTTTACAACGTAATTTATGTTTCCTTTGCACAGGCCAACCAGAATGGCTGGAAAGTCCTGAGAGAACAAAATGACTAATCAGAAATTTGTTCATACGTTTATTAATGAAATTATAGAGTAATTTCAGCTTAGGGATTTGTTCAGCGCCTCTTTACACCCTATTTGTGTTAGTCTACAGCCCTATAAATACAGGATTATCAAAAATCACTATTTCAGGAAAAAGGGATGAACTTGAAAATAATACTTCAGATTTGGGTCCAGAGATTTCTTTATTCATGAGATTAGTTTAATATCGTAAGGTTACAAACTTCCTCTATGGAATTCTTGTACTACAGGTTCTGAACCTGTGTGGCACGCTAGCGCCTCAACAAATAAAAATATATTGAAACTTACCCAAATTTGTGTTTAGATATGATGTAAAAGGATTGTGGACTCCCTATATTGAAAGCGGCAAAGTAAGCCATGGTATCTAAACCCAAGAGCGCCCATGTTGTGATTTTCAGGGGGAGCAAGGACAGCACTCATGCACCTTCTTTTTTTTTTTAAGTTTTGACACATTTTGTGCCATATTAGTATACTTTTCTCCGCCCAGCCTCCGTTCCCCCCCCCCCCCCCGCTTCTGATGGGCACCCTTGTCTAAACCTAAATCTGGTATCAGATTCGTATTAAATCCTTTTGTTAGGCGCTTGCGGGACATAAGGACTGAATGTATACAGTGCAAAAATACCATAAGAGCCTTACTAGACGAAATATTCCTCACAAATCAAGACATCAAAATAAAAATTTGAAGTCGTATTTCTCATCTACTTTCATAGTGTATCATATGTCAAATTCTGACAACGAAGGGTCACGGTTCTTAAACACACGAATCCTATTCACACCTAATCCATCGCAAGTAACATAACGAGATATGTAGATTATCAAATTTGAAGATGCCATGGTCCAAGGGCATGGGAGCTAGGAGCTCCGGAACTTCGAATGTCACAAAAATGTATATAAAGGCAGTAGTGAGGTTTTAATGGAATATCTTGAAAACGGGAAAAGTAATCAAAATAAAACTTGCACAGCATATAACTGACCACAAGTTGTAACAAAAACCATAAGCAGTGTTGCCATCTAGGAAGCAGTGTTGCCAACGCAGAACAAAGTAACATTTTTTTAAATGGCATTATATACCAATTAATGCACAATGGAAAAGTACTGACAATAGAAAAGAAAATAGTACTAGTTGGTTGCACAGTGTTGCAAACTGTGGTAGATATATGAGCTGAAAGTTGCCGGGATAGAAGATATATGTAGAGACACAGGGCAATATGCTGGTATCTGGAATAACAGTAAAACCGCTAATCAGCACCGAGGGTTGGGGAATAGTGAAAGCATTGTCACCACTGAATAGAACCACGTGTCAAGTAAGATATATTTAAAAGGCACTACTAACAAACAAAAGAACATTGTGAACGCTGGTACCATAGTGTTGCAATCTTCGTGTTGGTGTGGTATATCATCCATAGTTTGCAACAATGTGCAACCAACTTGTACTATTTTCTTTTCTATTGCCAGTACTTTTCCACTGTGTATTAATTGATGTATAATGCTATTTAAAAAAATGTAACTTTGTTCTGCGTTGGCAGCACTGATTATGGTTTTTGTTACTACTTGTGGTCAGTTATATGCTGTGCAAGTTTTATTTTGATTACTTTCCCGTTTTCAAGATATTCCATTAAAACCTCACTACTGCCTTTATATACATTTTTGTGGCATTCGAAGTTCCGGAGCCCCTAGCTTGCCTCCCCCTGGACCATGGCACCTTAAATTTTGGTAATCTACATATCTCGTTATGTTGCTTGCGATGGATTAGGTGTGAATAGGATTTGTGTGTTTAAGAACCACGACTCTTCTCATGTAATGGAAGACTGTTATAAAGTAAGGTTGTAGTCTTACAATAATAAATCGACATCATAAGTCAAGGTCTCTGAATACTCAAATTTGAAGTATTTTCTTCCAATTAGAGTGTATTATTTTCTCTCTGTTTACGTAGCAATACAAACAATGCTAACATTCGTATCGTGGCCAAAAGTTTTGTAATACTGAAGCATAAGTCCATATTACGAACGTTTTGCCTTACTCAACATTCCTTCCTTTACGTTTTGTGTCTAGCTTACATCTTATTTTCTCAATTGTAAAAACTAAAATCAATAATACCACGTACGAAATTTAAACCATATGTCAGACGTTTCTTTTTCTTCCTTTCATTCAGCATGTGAAAATTTTTATTCTATATTGGAGGAGACCTTCCGTACCGTGCATAAGATTGGAGGGACGTGTCCCCCTCTGTCTTCCCACGTTTCTCTGTCCATACTGGGGAGATGCCGTGTTCACAGAATTTAGAAAGAATTTGAATCCTGAGAAGAATTTGAACTCCAAAAGAAACATTAATCTTATTGAAATTATAATGAAATACGGTAAATGGAGAAGTGCAAGGGGATTTCTGCATACTGATATTTTGACGAAATATATCATAATACAAGGATCGAATCGAATGGGGGAAGTCTAACCCTACTTTGAAAAGTCTGTCGCTCTCTAAAAAATATTAATGATGATTATGCTGATGATGATAATGACAATAATAAACATGTCTGAAACCAGGAAATAGGTAGGGTTTAAAATGGTGATACTAATTCTCTGCTCTAATTATAAAGGTTGTAGGAATCAGTAACGATGTGTCGATGACACCGGTGAGTTTCCTTTATGGCTTCTCAAGGAAATCAGAGAATTCTAGGATAGCACTTAGAATGCATGCTGCAACTACTACTTGCACGCGCCGGCCGGGTGGCCGAGCGGTCTGCGGCGGTAGGCCATCGGCTCGAAGGTCCCTGGCATGGGTATGGATTTTAACAGCTAAAGGGAGAATTGTGACGGGTCGAAGTCCAAAGTTACTTGACTGGCCCACCTAAAAATAAAGTTTACCAACGTTTACTAATTGCACCTTCCCTTTCATGAAATATTGAGCTTTCTAATAAACGTCATTCCTGCTTCAAGTAGGCCTTTCACAAAATACAAGAATAAATAGGTTACTATTTATTTATTGCAAATTACAACAAAGGCTTCTTTATTTGTATTGAAAGGTGGGTAATCTCCCTCATTTTTGCCCTGGTATCAGTGTCAGTGACACTTGCAAAGAAGAGGCATTGATTTTCAGCTTACTCAGACTGCAAGAAAAAACACTCCGCTAATTCCAGAGCAAATAAAATTCATCGGTGCTGATAACAAAATGTAATTCACAAACCGAAACCGAAGTGTATTTCTTACTCATACCCTTGGCTCGTTTTTATCATGGAATATCTCGTGAATTACACTGATAATACGAGTGACGTAGAGAGTGACACGTGCACAGTAGAAATTCTTTGAGAGGCGAATCTTTTGTGACGTTTGTTTCGTTATCTGTGTTTGGATCTCTTTGAGTGGAGGTTACTTTCTATATTTGGATGGAATGTAACATTCTTTTGGCAAATAAGCATTCATTCTAATAATGCTTCAGTTGTTATTAAAGTGTATTTTCCCCTTCTTGTTGAATGCTTTCTGCGTTGCCCTCCTTCTTCTGAACATATACGGAAATGCTAACAGAGATAAACGCGGGAAGAAACTGGAATCTGTCTTTACTTCCCGCCACTCTGTTCAGGCTAGGAGGACTTCTTTCTCCTTGGACACTGCTGCAAAAACTAAGGGAATTCACCACATTCAAATAGAATTTCTTTGAAACATATATTAATACGACATACGAGCAGAGAAGAGCTGCAGTACGAAGCACTTCTTAACATCATTACGATGAGCGAAACCTGTTCTGATATTTTTATCATTGTGTGATAGTTTTGTTTTATACAACAGTTGTAAGCAATTTTGGAATAATACAAGAACGCTATGGACATTGGAGACAATTTCAACATTCTTCAGCTAGCCAGTAGTAAGAAAACAATCACTTTAAACACCAATATTGGAATATTAAAACTTACAGGTGACGTGGGTCAACTTACTGTAAGAGAAAATCTGGGAATCATCAAACTTTCAGGAAACAAGTGCTCGGTTCATATTGTGGCTAACAAAGGTTTGCTTCGATGTTCTTCAAATGACACCAACATATCTATTGGAGAGAATATGGGTTCAATAATAGTGACAGGGAAGAGGAACAATATTGTTGTGAATAATGGATCTAATGGAGTTATCTTAGTTAATGGTAAACTGAAGAGTACGAGTTCCTATTCGTCTCGCTGTGATTGTCAACAATGAAATTGGCTGTTTCAAAATTCACAAAGGAATTTTGGTAAATGTTGTAGTCATTACATGATATGGTTGCAGTTATCGTGTTGCAGTGCTATAATTTTGTAAGCAGGATACAAATTAAATAACTTTGTACTTTCTTAACGTAATCATGTATATTTTTCATTAAATATTCGTGTAATTTGTATATTTACGTTTTTAATCATTATCTGGACGCTCGTATCTCTATGTAATTTTAAAATGGCTGAACAAGCTACTTATAGAATTGTCTTTCAGGTGTTTCCTTGAGTTCCTACGACGTAGGTTTGTGTGAGTTATACAGTTCTTTAAAAGGTACAAAAGCTACGTTCGTTTTGTTGCCAAAGTATCTTTTTGACAACTTCCATGGCTGAAGCGTTTCTCTCACAGATATAGCAAAGTCTGAGTCCTTGTCTCTAGCACAATCCAAACGTTCGAATGAGTTGAGACAAGGCAGGTAATTAGAGAATATTGAACATACTTCATGCTTAATTCTCATACACGCATTTCATTATATGGTGTCCATACGCTAAATCAGAAGAGAGGTAATTTTTCACTCTTTCATCAATGAGAAAGCTTTTTATAAATAAATATTGAATTTTGATCAAGAAGAGTGATTTTAAGGCTCTGTGCAGACACGGTCACTTTTGGTGTCGGTGGTGCACAACATCCACAGGCAACTTTTAGCAATACCATGGTTAAATTGCTGCATGCTAACGGAGCCACTGCAGTGGCAAGGATAGGCGACTGAAGCCATTGGGTGACTCACTGCAGTGGCCTGTGACTTGGAAAAGCCACTGCAATGGACGTGTATGAATAGACTCTAAGGCAAACACTCTCGCTTTGGGTAGAAAATATGATCTTTTGAGATAAAATTCAGATCCGTTACGGTTGTTATTTATTTTTCAAATTTGAAAGAGCGACTACCCATTCTTTTAGAATGGTTAACAATGCATCATGGGTATTTATCAAGTTTGTTATCCGCCATTTCCCTCCTGCTAAGCTTATCGTGGTACCAAACACGATACGCTACTGTGAAGTTAATCGTATTTAGTT
Source organism: Lepisma saccharinum (assembly GCA_022664845.1). Lineage (NCBI taxonomy): Eukaryota > Metazoa > Arthropoda > Insecta > Zygentoma > Lepismatidae > Lepisma > Lepisma saccharinum. The sequence continues at coordinate 53,032 of JAGDQP010006537.1, read as the reverse complement.
AACAATTACAACAGAGGAAATGGTAAAATTTCTAAAAGAGCGAAAAAAAATCGCTACACATTGCGAATTTTTCATTTAGCTCCATGAGATAAAAATTGCATGTAAACTGAGCGAGAAAGATAGTATATTAATGTTTATAGCAAGTAAAGTTTCTGGCATCGTCTTATATATTCAAAAACAGTCAACGTGTTAGGTGTTGCCCCATAGAGTGGTAGGTAGCATGTCGAAATTTATAGCAGTGCGACGAGGGTTCTATCCCAGATAGCACACAAGTTTAGACTATCCTTGATTCTTCCCTTACCTACTTACTCTATGGCTTACGGAACTCGCAAGTTCTACGCCGTAGTAACAACCGTTCGACATCGAGATCTATCCTGGGTAAGATCAAGCCAGTTTTCATCACAAACCCCTACTTCTCAGAAGATCTCTTCTAATATTGTCCTCCCAACGTTGTATCGGTCTTCCCAACGGTCTCTTTCCCTCGGCTTCCCAAACAAGTTGAAATATAATCTTCGTTTTTCTCCCATCCGAGCTACATGGTCTGCCCATCTTAGTCGTCATGATTTCATTATTATTACACCATCGGGTGAGTCGTACAGTACGTGAAGTTCTTCATTATGCAGTCATCTCGTCCCATCTCAACCCGTATACCTTTCTCAAAACCTTATTTTTAAACACTCGTAATTTATGTTCATCTGCTAGGGTCGTACTCCAACTTTCGCAACCGTAAAGTATTACTGGCAGAATAACCGTTTTGTATAGTTTCGATTTCAACTTCCTTGGTATTAATCGCAAGGTTAGAAGTTTCTGGACAAAATAAAAACATGCGTTGGCCGATACTAAACGACTTTTTATTTCTTCCGTTACTTCGTTTTTGTTTGTTACATATGCTCCCAAGTATTTAAATTTGTTTACTTTCTCTATGTTTTCATTCTTAATTGCCATGTACCTATTTGCGTTATTCCCTGTGTTTCAACTTGTTATCATGTATTTTGTTTTCATTATGTTTACCTGTAGACCTATCTCGTCGCACGCTTCTACTAAGACATCTGTGTTGCTTTGTAGTGCATCTATATCTTCCCCTACTAAATCTACATCATTCGCGTACACGAACAGCTGATTCAAGCTATTCAACATTAGTCCTTTTTGTACTTTTTTATTTTTTAAATCGCATATTCTAAAGTAAAGGTAAACAGTAATGGTGATAAGGCATCGCCTTGTTCATTTCGTTGCGAATCTTGAAACTATCTGACATATACTTTCCTGCTCATGGGGTCTCTGAGACACTTCCTCACAAGTTGAACAAGTTGCTTCAGATTTTCAAATTGTACCAGAATCCTAGATAGCTTTTCCCTTTTAATAGAATCATAAACCTTCTTAAAATCAATGAATAGCTGGTGAACATTGTATTCCCATTTCTTCTCCAAAATCAGTCTCAAGGCGAAAATCTCTTCCAACGTGGATCTATTTATTCTAAATCCACATTGGTGATCTCCAATTATTTCATCTACGTATACGCTTAGGCGAGTTAGCAGTATATTACTCAATACTTTGTAACATGTTTGGAGTAACGAGATTCCGCGGTAATTATTACAGTCCGATTTATCACCTTTTTTATAAACCGGAACAATTATTGGGCTTTTCCATTCCTTTGGAAGCTCCTCCTTTCTCCATATGGCGTTTATCAATTTATGCAATTCCTTGATTATAGTACAGTTCCTCCCGCTTTAATTAATTCGGCTTTGTCTATTCCCGGTGATTTGATTTTTTTAATTTTTTCTCTTACAATGCTAAACTTCACGAACCAAGTTTAGTGGAAGGTTGTGTCAAAATTGATGATGACAAACGTGCCGCTTGAGCCTATATTTTTGTTTACCTTTACAAATTGGGCATATTAAGTTTGATGGAGAGTTGTGGCAATATTAGCAATACAAACCTGCTGCATTAAATTGGGAAAACATCCATGGCGTCTCTTAGGGTCAGTTCTACAATTGACCGCTATATTTCTAGTCAGCGCTAAGTTGAGGCTACGTCTGATTTTGGCCAATGAGAGAAAGCAAAATGAGAGTTGGCGTCAACTTAGCGCTAACTAGAAGTTTAGTGGTCGATTGTAGAACTGACCCTTAGTAACCTGCTTAACTACATGAACAATAAATTACAGTACTTGCTCGGCTCGATGACATATTGTATTTTTGCTCTTTGTATTGCGAACAATGAAAGAAACAAATGATTATCGAAGTTGAATACTTACAACTCATTCTCGAAAGAAAGTATAATGTGAAAAACGTCATCAGTTTTGACATGTGTTTTGGCTCGTGGGTGTGTCTGCATAAAGAACACTGACAAGCGACAACTGAGAGCTGGTGCTATGGTGTTGTGGCTAACATATCGGATAGCTATTGCGGGGACAGGAGTTGTAGCAAGTTCCGTATCCGTCAACTAACAACTTTGCTGCAATATTGTAAAAAAGTTTGCAATCTTGGAATGCCAAACTTGCTGCAAGTTAGGAAACTTGCAATGCCAGACTTACTGCAAACTTGCTGCAAGTTTAAAATGGTATCTGGAATTCTTGCTAAGGTTGCAAAATTAAATTCTTAAAAAAAACGGACATTTCGATGTATTTCAGTTGGGAAACCGGACATGTCACAGACTACGCGCAAGGATAATTATTGCCCTCACTTCCCAATTATCTCAAGCACAACTTGAGTTAAAGCAACATACAAAATTCAATAATGCGCATTGTATTGATTATAAAGTCAAATTTAATAATGCAATTTTCGGTCCAAAATAGTTGGAAATATAAGTCACTCTTACAAGGTATTCTCTTGCATCAAGAATTGCATAACACCACTTAGAAGTAAGTTAATATAATAATATTGAGAGCTGACAAGAATGGTTTCACCAGACTCAGGACTAGCTACAATTCGTACTTTTTTAAATTTTGTGAATCTTTTATTGTTAAACTCTAATTAAATGCCTCTTTTAGGAAATATCTATCAAAACCGGACATTAGGAGTCCGGTTTGGAATTGTAACCGTACAGCGGACAATTGTCCTAAAAACCAAACTATCCGGTTCAAATGCGGACTGTTGGCAACACTAATCCTTGCTCAACAGCTTTATATTCTTGCTGACGTTCAAAGGTTAAACATTTTTTAGAGAGTATAAAATTTTGTTTGGATTGTATCGATATTTAACAATCTTTTAAGTCAACTACAAAATTATTTTTTCCACATCACATCAAGAGTTTTCTCATTTCGAAATATGACAATTTAATTGAATAAGAGTGAAATTTTGCCATGCTCTACAATTGGAAGTTCATATAAAAAAAACTACATTCCGATCACAGCTACAATACAAAAGAGTTACAATATACCACATGTTCCTCGGAGGGAATTTTTTTTTTAATCTTTTCTCGGAATCGAAATCTGTTCTAAAAGAGTATTTCCTCTTTCTGCTATCGTTAGATGAAATATTCAGCTCAATATGAGTGTAATTTCGCTCTTTCGAAGTTAGCATGCATTGCAACGTTTCTCTTTTACATATTCGATTTAAAGGTATTCATTTCAAAAGTTTTCGTTCCGTATTACCCATTACAACTGCTGTTCTTTCGAAAGATCCAACAGATTGATTCTCGTTCACAGTTCTCGTTCCGTGTTATGTATCCATGAAAACTATTCTCGTTCCATACTATCCGCTACAATGATTCTCGTTCATACGTTTCGATTCCAAGTAACTGCTAAATAAATTATCTTATTTTAGAATGTAACAATAACGATAAGTATGACTGATGGATGATACAAGGAAAATCATGCAATCGTTCTTCGTTCAAAAAAGTAAACATTGTACATAAAACTGAGAATAGTAGAAATTAAGCAAACAGATGTTATCTTAATGCATTAAGCATTTCTCGCCTTATCTATTCACGGTCTTGATTACATTAATTGTCTACTTTCATTACAGCCTCGCACAAGTACGTATCTTTTTTTTCGTCTTAAACTGGTCATATTCCTAAAAGTGAATTCATGACGACGAGTTACAAGAGGAGAAGACTCAGCGTGAAAATTACATTACATACTGAGAAAGAGTCTAGTAAGCGATTTAGATTAATGAAATCGATTACGTCTCAGTTAGTGATGAGAAATCTTTCCTTTTTATCTATTCCATTACTTTCTTCTTTCTTTCTCTTACACCGTCACTTTCACTTCATTCTATTTTCTATTGCATGATGTCCTACATTCTATTCTACCGAGATAAATTTAGCGTTTGTCGCATTCGCAGCGTCAGCAAGAATTTCTTTCTTTCTTTTAAGAGAGAGAATAAAACGCCATAATAATTCCTCTTCTTTAAAACACTTCAATCAAAGAAGTATTGCACTCTAAATGTGAATAATCGAAATAGTGTTTAATTCTTAGTCCACTTTGCAAAGAAATAAAATATACTTAGGAGTCAGTCCATGATAAATCATCCAATTTTTCTCTTAAATAGTTGCATCACCATTTTGGAAAAAAAACATTTTTCTTTTGCGGGTTCCTACAAAACAATATGCCTTTATTTTCTCCGCGTCGACCATGTTTACAACATGGCGAGCGTCGTTTTATACTCCCTAGACATGTACTGAATATTTCAAAAACTATTTTAGAGCCAGAAAATTGAATCAAAAACCCCTGTGTAGCTGTTGACGTATAGTTTTAGAATATGAAATCACCTTTTTTTAAAATGACTTCCTTTATTCCAAACATTAGGCTGAAAAGTAAGTAACTAATAGTATAAAATTGAATTTTTAAACAATTTTTGGAGGGCGAGAGAATTGAATATAAGAATGCAAATTTTTGTAAATATTTAGATTTATCAGGAAAGTGTCTGTATACAAAAAAAAATCATTACGTTGAATCACACCTCTTTTTTTCTACGGGTGTTCAAACATGGCCTTTTTCCGAAAAATGCCGGATTTTAGACTTAAGGTCAATGTAAAGTAAAGCTCTCCAACAAAAGATGGCAGCACTATCTCCGTATATGTCTAATATATTTCTATCGTTGCACGAAATTTCAATGCTGCTTCTACAAATTCAAGCTTAGAGGGGTTCACACTTTCAGGGAAGAAAGTTCATAACCAATTCAACAGGTCTATCTGTGCCGAATTTTTATCTTCTTTCTTATTCATTGTTGAAATCGCTTCGTTGTTGTTATGAATTTCCAAACTTATAACAATGACGGTTTTACAACAAAGAACAAGAAAGAAAATAAATAAATCGGCATTCAAACTGTTTGAACTCTCTAGGCTTGAATTTGTAGGAGCAGCATTGAAATTTCGTGCAACGATAAAAATACATTAGACATATACGGAGATAGTGCTGCCATCTTTTGTTGGAATCTTTTGCTTTACATTAACCTTAAATATCTCAGATGGATCGTTATGAAAAAATCTTAAATTTATTCTCGAGGAAGCCTTGCATGCTCAAATCACAGTAAAATTGTATTTTTGTTATTTTCTAGTAGTTTGGTCAAGAAATGTTAGTTCTTGAGATTTAGTTGTCAGGTGAATACAAACAAAGCTTCCTTGAGACAAAATTTCAAGTTGTTTTCATGAAAAACCCATCTGAGAAATTTAAGCCCGAAATCTGGCATTTTTCGAAAAGGGTCATGTTTGAACCCCCGTAGAAAAGAAGTGGTGTTATTTACGGTCATTATTTTTTGCATGCAAACACTCGATTGGTAGGTCTAAATATTACAATAATTTTCAGCCTCATAGTCAACTCCCTCACACCAAACATTGTTTTAAAAATCCAATTTTATACAATTTGTTACTCATTTTTTATCTTGTTTGGAATAAAGGAAGTCATATTGAGAAAAGGTGATTACATATCTTCAAAGTACACTTCAAGAGCTATATACAACGGTTTTTGATTCAGATCTATAGCTCTTCGTTTTTGTTTAGATATTCTGGTTTCCATACGTGTCTACGGCAGCAAAAAAACACCGTCCGCCATGTTGGAAGCATGGTCGACCCAGATGAGATAAGAGCATAACATTTTGTTCAAAATTTGTTTTGATATCCTCAGACATGTAGAAACTTATGTATAAAATATAAGATTTTTCTAAAATTGTAATGCAACCAGTATTGGAAGATTTGACGTGGAATGACCCTTATTCTACATGTTTTGAACTCATGTTTGCTGAGATTCTCTTTACAGAACGTATAAGTAATGGGTAAATGAGTTTATTATGTTTTTGTAACGGTGTTTTTTTTTTTTTTACTTTACTCTTGAGCAATGAAATAAATATTCCGAACACTTCTTGTAAAACTTTTGTTCTCAGTGTGTCCTCACAAATGAAATTTACGACAAAACCACTAACCATTATTCGTATCAAAATAATTTCATATGTTCTAAAAGAAGTGACAGGTATACAATTTTCTTCTTTTCCCAGTCGGTTATGTTCATTAGGCATTAATTGAAATGACCTTTTGATATCTTTGGCTCAGGTCAGGGTGGGTTAGCAAGGGAATGTAAGCGGCCAAGGTCTTACTTAAAGAACCATCCCGGTATTCGCCTCGTAAAATTGAATAAGACATTGGAAAACCGTAGTCAAATGAGAGTCCGCGTGGTTCGAACCCGCGTACCCTCGGTGTTCAAACCCATTGCCGATCCGAAGTTCCCGACGCTACCGCCCGGAGAGCCATTATTCATGGGTAGAAAATAAAGCTAGGTAAATATATTTATACACATATCGACACGTGACAGGAAAAAGGTCGTAACCCATGTTTTGAATATTTTTCAGGAGAAAAGACTTGCTGTATAACAGGAATTGTTGCCTTACTATAGAAATATAGTACAATTGCATACGGATTACATTACTAGAAATCTAGTACACTGGATCAACACATTTTAGTGTAATAGGTTTCTGGATGTACGCACATGTGGCTTACGGCCTTTTTCCAATACACTTTGTGATCGAGTATTAGCGATGTCAAATACAACTTGTAGTTTTCATAGTGTTGTTTAATCCGAACAGAAAAGAAATGATTTCTGACGAAAAAAATTCAAGTATAAAGTAATGAATATACTTTTAAATCAAAAAGCTTCAATCCCGACCTCATCCGTCTCATCAAAATTATCTGCCACTGAGTAATTATGTTGCAATGATTAGTCCTTGTGGTAGCTGGGTGGTGTAATTTGTTTTTCACACAGAATTTTCAATTCATTAAACTTCTTCAAGGAAATCTGCTTTTTTTTTTGTATAAATTTTCTTTACTTCTAGTTCTGATTTGATTTATTTAACTCGATGTGAAACTTCTCAGCTCCTTCCGACAGTAAATATAGTATTCCCACCTGAGAAGACCCAGACGAGAAGAATGATTCTCTTATTTCTTGAACCCGAAGCTCAGTACGCTGAACTGTTCGAGCTGTTGCTGGTAACATTTTGTCCGAATTTGTTTCCAGTCACACAAATCACTGTGTGATATCTCATTTACATCATAGTCAAACGGTTCCTTACAGGGTTGGAAAAAACATGTTTTTTTTATTAGAAAAAACAAAACATATGCTTAAAACGTGTTTTTTTTAATATGTTTTTATAGACTGCGAAGAAAACAGTGTTTAAAACTATTAAGACGTTTAAAAGGTTTTAAACATTTTCTTAAACATAAAAAATATTAGAGACTATGATAGGTACTCCACCTGCAGTACCTTCTATACCTGCAGTACCTTCTGTACCTTCAATCGCGCTTCCCGTCTATTCATAAGAATTCCGTTCTATTTTACTAAATTTGATGAAATTTGCTATTTATTAACATTCAATGACAAGACTATTTATTATATAAAAGGTAAAAAGTTAAAGATACACCCTGTGTAATGCGCACGCGCCGTGAACGGCGCATGTGCAATGTGGCGGTAGCGATCCACATATTCTCAACCAACGGCACGAAGTGAGATGGGGTGGTCAGTCCCACGCTCGGTTACCTTTACCTCCCAAAGTGCCCAGGAATACCAAGGATACTGTGGTACTCAATTTGATAGGAGGCTGAGTATATCTCAGAGCGCCAACCATGGGAACAATGAAGGAAAATTGTCCAGTGGCCTGGCCAGGATTTGAATTACACTTCTTGAAATGTTCTCTCGTTCGGGCAACAAGACCTGCCATTTCCTTTTTACACAATCTACATTTGGCTCTTACGGTTATTTTCGGAAGGATTAACTTTAATAAAGTGTGTCCAGATTAAATCCTTTTTGCTTCCTGAGCAACCCACTGATAATGAGTCTATAAACGAACAGGAAAGAAGCAGAGTACATAGTGTTGTAAAAAAATTAAGTTATTTTCCGATTGTTTTTTCTTTTTTTAGTCTTCTCAGTTCATTTTCATATATATTTTTAATGTCGTTTTTTACAAAGCAAGTACTTAATGCTTTACGCTGCAGATAATCAATGTAATCCCCTGGTTTGGATTTAAGCTTTCGCATGTTTTCCTGCAACCTTACGAGGCAAATGATGGGATTATTTATGCACTTATTGCCACATTGTTATATTTCCTATATCTTCACCCTGACAAGCATAAGGGAACTAGGAACATATGGGCTGAAGTTATTTGCTATAGTTTGTAAAAACAATACTAATAAACCTCCAGGGAACTGAAGAAATATTCTGAATTATAGGAATTTAAGTTCCTAAAGATAAATAAAACTTCGAAGACATATTTACTATAAACTGAAAAACTATGAATTTTTAACGAAATATGCTCTCATCCGGTATATACAATACGTTAATTTCTAATTACGGTATTATTCAAGGAAGATATCTATTTTTTATCATAATTACCGTCCGGAAAAATAAATTATCTTTAGCTCAAAATCACGAGAAATAACCTGCTTCTATTCAAGGGCAGAGATATATGATATTTACAAGTACATTGTGTTTCACTATAAACGCTCGGTGGCATTGCTCTATTATGCCCCGGGCTCCAAGCCTCACCACATATACTATGAAAATATATACAGATAGAGACCGTGTAACAAAAAATATGTTATGTTATATGCATATTTTTAAAGAGATGTATAAATGCATAATGCATATACGTTTCTTCTAATGAGTCTGTTGCAATAGGGCTCTGAGAAGTATTTTTTTCAAAGCATATCATAACGTAGGTACATCCCGCGGCTCCACTCGCTATTTTGAAAGTATAGGAATAGCTATCGGCACGTAACAGTATGGGAACCATTTGAAAAATTGAACTTTAAAGTAGGGTGGCAACGCGGATACTTGGGTGCTTGGGTAGAGGAAACAACTACAGTATGTTCTGATTGTGTCGAATTTGTATACTCAAACCTTGGTGCGGATACGTCGAACTGAATAGAAGTAGTAAATATTTTTAAAAAATTGATTGGCAACACTGTCAATTGTGGGACCTGAAGTATTTCTATGACGCGTCCCAGTACGTAAATACAAAATCTGGTCCTAATACGTTCAAAGATATGGAAGCAATTAAACATTTTATTTTCTGAAATTGGATAGCAACACTGAGAACTGCGGCGCCGGAAGTACCCACATGAACTGTCCCAGTGCGTAATGAGCATGTCAAATTTGGTGAACATTAATGCGGATACGTCCAACTGTAACGAATATGAAATCGTTTTCTTTTTTTTAATCGTTTTGCAACCCTGACAAACTACGGTATCTGGAGTGCCTGTGTGACCTGTTCCAGTACCTAATGAACATGAATGTCAAATTTAGTGTAAATCAATGCACACGTGCAGATTTGTAATAATAAAGGCATTTCTATAAGTTGAATTTTAAAATAGGTTGGCATCACTGACGACTGGGGTGTTTGAGGTCGGGGACACCCAAAACTTTATTTTATCGCATTGAATGATGTTTAAGCTAAGTTTGGGGCAGATACGATATGAAAGTTTTTTTAAGTTGGCAACACTGTGAACTGAGCAATCCGGAATCTAGGGTTTAAGTATGTTATGTTACCTCTTTATTACCTATATGAAAGTATTTTTTGCTTAAAGAGACGTTAGCATTATTTCAAAATGTTTACCTTGAAAAAAAATTAGAAAAAACGAAGGCTTATGTTTCTTTTTTAAAAAAGCGGAAGCGTTAGAAAAAACGAGCAATTTTTTTCTATTTAGAACACTAAGAGTAAGTTCCACCACCCGGCATAAACTCCAAGCACCGAATAAGAAATGATTGTCAAATCTACACAGTTACTCGCTACTGTCCCTGTCCTCATAAACATAAGAAAAGAGAGAGCAATGTAATCATACAAGCAAATACATGCCCCTGAAGTTTTGGTTTTCCTGGCAATTTCTCATAATAAATAAAAAAGAAAGAATTGAAATATGAACACCTTGTTTCATGTTATTAATCGCGAATTAATATATCCCGCTTCTAGCAGCCAATCGATAAAGAATAAATCGAGACAACGCACTTTATGTTTCGATCTGTAGGCTTTCGGCGCCATAATATTGATTAATTTCGAAACTAGCTTTCACTAGGGCAAATTGCATATGTTTTAGTGGTAAAAACACACCCTTTCGCGCTCTTAAAAATTATATGATACTTTCAAAGAAAAAAATAACATGCTTTAAACACGGCTTTAAAAAAAAACATCGTTTAAAACAAATACTTAAAATGTTTTAAACAAAATGTTTAAAACAATCGCGTATGTTTGAAACTCGTTTAAAACATCTGTTTAAAACATTTTGTTTTAAACATTCCATCCCTGTTGCTTACGCGCATGGCGAATGACCGTGTGCGACTTAGTCTAACTCCACATTGTTCTGTTGCAATAAGACCTTCCAACAGTGGCACGAACTGAGTCTACAGGCATGCAGGTATGCTCTGGCAGAAAATAGGTGATGGAAACCTTTTTCAAAAGTTACTTACTACTTTTTTCCGGTAAGAACAACATACCCTTAAGGGTTACGTTTTCAAATGAAACTCAATAGCTCTTGAACGGTGCAGCAGAGGGGTAACAACACTTTTCCAGTAAGAACACTGATAAACTTGATTTCTATATGGGCCAGTCTAGTAACTGTGGACTTCGGCCCGTCAGCTGTTAAAATCCACACCCATGCCCCTGCCGGGACTCGAACTCGGGACCTTCGAGTCGATGGTCTACCTCCGCAGACCGCTCGGCCACCCGGCCGGCAATACGAACACTGAGGCATAAGAAGCAACAGAATATAAAAATGTGAGAATTCAAAAACATAGGTTACGACCTTTTTCCTAAAATGTGTCGATCGTTGGCCTAGTCGTTAGCGTGTCTGACTACGGTTCGATTCCCGATGCTGCCAAGGATTTTGTCCAAGGCGTGTGTGTGGGTCTGGAACGGTGCCCATGCAATTGGGAAGTTGCTATGAATAAAAGATAGTGACGATCATAGTGAGAGCTTAGGTTCTCCTTTCCCTACCCGTCTGGTCAGCGTGGGAACAGTAGACCAATCTCCTCTCTCCGGGAAGAGGCCTCATCCAGTAGTGGATTGAATATGGCTATGATTTATTATATATATATATATAATATGCAAAAGGACTTTTAAGCTACATTTCTAAAGCCCAAAGGGCACTGTGGAATAGCCAGAAGGCCATCACTGGACTTTTGGATACATGAAGTGATCCTTTGGATCTATGAATTGACCTTCTGGATACATGAATTGACCTTTAGGCTACTTCCGCCCTTGTAGTATTACCTGCTGATGGAAATCAGACCGAATAGATAGTCGCTATCATATGTAGGCTGTGCTGACTTCAAAAGCATAAGTTATTCTAATTGTATTATATTTTGTTTCTATATATCATGACTAATTTACGGATAGGAGGCTGAAATAATCTTTAGTCGAGGGAATTAATAAAAGTTATTACAGGGATATCTAATTCCGAACCGCGAAGAAGGGTCAAAAGCAGTGTATAAAAAGTATGCAAAATTCATTAGATTTGGCCACCCGGAGTCACACCTGGTGGTTTGGCCACCAGTACTTTGATCTGAATTGTACTGAGTTCGACGTTCTGGTTTGAAAACCATACTTCGAAGATAGGAAGAGTATATAAGGGAGGACTGTTTCACTTTTTGTTATTTGCATGGTAATTCATCTTAGTTCTTGTCTAATTTCAATATGATGGTGCATTACTATGTAACATGCATGTAATTTTTAATATGAGACCACCAGTGATTACAGTTTCTTCAAGTGGCCTTATTGGCCACCAAGTTTTAAAGAAGTTTTTTAACACTGGTCAGAAGGCACTTAAGCTAGGCGTCACGTGAGGAATAGGCTTCCGTTCGTCATATTATTTCCCATTCTTCACCTAAGACCGGCACCTCTTATCTAAAACAGCGTCGTAACGGAAACCCTAGCCACTGTCTCTAATTATTTATGACCTAATATTGAGTTCGTTTTCAAATCAGGGATTTTCATTATTTTCCTTTTTCAATGAATGCAATACATCAGTTGTAATCTCATCATGCGTCTGTGTCACTGTTCTCATTTTGACACCTCTAAAGATGAAACCATAATATATAATATGTATATGCAAAAAAATATTATCATCTAAGGTTTATACATTTGTAGACAGCTATTTACTATTGTAGCGAACGAATGTGTTTCTAAAATATCAAGCAGATAATACTGTGCTTTCCTACCTGTGAATTTTAGACAAACGGGGTTCTTGTTACCTGATTTCGCTTCCGATGGATGTTTGTTTGGCAATAACATTTGGATTATTCGACAATGTTTTACTTGCAACTAATATACAAACTCATTAGGAGAACATTTTGTTCATGCTTTTTATGTTTGACATAACTTCCATTATGTTCCTCTACTGTCTATTTGTAATCATATGGCCAGTGTGCGAATTAAACTTTCGGGTTGGGAGAGGAGAGCCGAAGTTCTCAACTGTGATCACCACTGTCTTTTAGTCACAACAGCTCCCCAACGAAAGTCTGGAATCGAACCCGGAACCCTACGATCATCAGGCAGCGACGGTAACCACTAAACCAGCGGAGAGAGAGAGAGAGAGAGAGAGAGAGAGAGAGAGAGAGAGTGTCCCATTTTCGAATAGAAGGTTACGAAAACAAACCAATCATATTAAATCTTTCACATTAAGCTACTTCATAAACATCACAAAAGAAATGGCTTCCAAACAGGCTTCTTAGCTACTAGTAAAAGTTCATATACCCTTGTCACTGCACGAAAATAGTTTCAACTTCTGCCAAATAAAGATATTCCGATTTTCTATCTAATCTTGATCGAAACATTTTCTAGGGGGGAGAAATTTATCCCTGGCAGGGAAAAAAAATTAAATTTGACAAGGTGGGAAACTTATTTGTCAGGGGGAGATATCCCGGACATACCCCCGTTAATTTGCACACTGAATATAGCACATCGCTGTTATGTTACTTCTTTATTATTTATTTCATAACAGTTATTGTAACATTTATAGTTATGGTTTACACACTCTACAGTAACAGTTTACAGTTAAGTTCCATTTGATGTTCTATGTTAAAAACACATAACTGTTGAATTGTCTAATGTCTGTGCTTTGGCATACACTGATAATATCATCTATTTGCCGATTCTTGTATTATGGGACAAAATTAAAAATTTGTTCATATTTTGATGAAAAATTTACCGTCAAAAAATTACCGGTGACTAAATTACCGCCGTCCACAGCACTGGATGGGCATCAGTGCTGTAACATCTTTAGTAAAACCATTTGTATTCAGAGCTATTACTGATGCAATGCACAAAATATTGCATTGCGAAGCAATTGAAGTGGTACCGAGAGTCTGAATACGACAATGACTTTCGCGTTCACTTCAAGTGCTTGGACCATTACACAAGTTTATCAGATTCTTGCCATAAAATGGAGTGGTTTATGGTCAATATGTATGCAAGTTTCAAATCCCTCAACTACTGTAGAATATTCCACAATATATTTGCCACAACAATATCAAAAGTACATTCTCGAGTTTTTGAACAGCGAAACAGGCATTATCTCCACTGTGTTATAGTACTAGTTGCAGTTAGCTAACCTGAAAATCTGTGATGATGTAATGACTTGCTTCAATGTGCATGACAAAACTAGAGTGTTTGCCACATCTGGAAATGAAAAAACTGTATTATTAATAGATGTATTTCTTACATATGTGGAACATAATCGGAAGGCGATGAAAACGCAGACGCGCACATGACAGATGTTGAAGGATTTCGGACTATCAGCAGAACTATAAAAAGAAGGGGGGAAATATGATGATGATGATGACAACAAAAATGGAAATGATGATGATGATAACATGATGACAACTGCTTTTATTACTATTCCAAATAAATATCTTTACCTTAACACATTACTAAATCAGTCTCCTTCAAAGTTACATAAAACGAATAGAATCCTCAGTCATCTAAAATTACTATTACGCAAAACAAACAGATGAGATAACATTTCCCTCACTTATCATAAGATAGAAGTAGAAGAGGTACGTTCTTATCTGCTTCCTAGGGAGAAGGATATTACACGAGAATGTGCGCCTCCTTCTCATCGTTTGCAATTCCTTATATGTCGGGCTGAGATGTGATGTGTGCACCTATCAGAAAGGGAATGGAGACAGAGAAAATGAGAGAAGATAGAAATTACACTAGCCAAGAAGAAAAAAGAATGAATTTGGTCATAAAATATTCAGATTAAAAGCAAGAGATCACATCTTTGCTAACGATAGGGAGTCTTGTCTCTGATTCCTATACATAAAGAAACGTTTTTCACATCAGCAGTAATAAAGAGCGAACTTTTCTTCCCTGTGAAAACGACACTTTAGTCATCAGGGCTCTGCAATCGTCACTAAGGGATTTCAATAATCGAGCAATCAGCGCCGCGAAAGTAATTTCAAGATATCGCGATTCAGCCTTCTTCTTCCTCGTTGGCCGATTCGTCTCTCTCTCTCTCTCTCTCTCTTCCTCCTTCGTTTGTCCTACTACTTTCAGGTTTCGTTTTTTCCTCTTCTTCATCATCTTCTTCCTTCGTCCTCTCAATCAGATGGCGGGAAATTGGTCGTCACCGCGAGCCTCCGTTTGAGTCTCATTTAAAACCAGACTTGGAAACTCCTCCGTTTGTATCCCCCCACCCAAACCGTTCCTCATTCCCACAGATGAGATTTTCGTGGATATATGTGAAACATTCCACTCAGTGTTTCCAACTATCTTACTCAATTATCCACTGCAAGAGATTTTTTTAAAATTTTCTTTCTAATAGGGCTTACAAGGTTGACTCCGCATATTGATATTAATCATGAATTTCAAACAAGCTTTCAGCAAGGTAAATTATATAAAGGTGTTTTCATTGCAACAAGGATTTATAAAAATACCAAAAACTAATAAACGGATGGCCATATGCCAAACTGACTATGTCATTGTTTTTAATAACGTTGGGTTGTGTCGTACTTTTGCTAAGAATTAGTGCTTCTATCATTCCAAATCATATAAGTCAGTAGCTTTTATTAGCCTAAAGTTCAAAGGTCTCAATTATTGTAAAAGCTGGCCGGACATCATTCTATTCTTACAAGTGTTAGTCTAAATGTATTAAGGACTGTACAAACCTCAAATTATAGTTAGTCCGTTTTTGCACGCGACCGTCCAAAAGCTAATCACAAAGATATTTGAAACACACGTCAATTTTTATGGAGAAGCGTACTAGATTATTACAAAATGTTCAAAAAGAAATGGTGTTAGGTTAGATTCGCTATCAATATTTCTTTCTAACAAAGCATTGAGAGGAATATTAAGGAAATAATAAAGAGAAGCTGCCCAAAAGTACCTGCTAGTCCCGTCCAATGGGGAGTTACCCCTAAATACTCGAACACATACCCAAAAGTTAACATCTTAACGGTTAAAACTGGATAGAAACCCTGTAAAACCCTACTCGTCTAGTAAAATTATGGTAATCCTTTTAGACATCTAACAGGAACTAATTTCAATAGAAATGAATCTAACTCTCTCCATAGTAAGAAAGTGTAAGAAAACCGATTCTGAAGTGTTTACCACTCTCTGGCTTTAAGTTCGTCGCCATCTTGAGAAATGGCACCTGAGAATTAAAATAAGTAATAACTTAGAGCATTGTACATAAAAAGTGAAGAATTTCCTCAATTATTTTTTTGTTTCATAGGGTTATCATAATTCATTATGAAATTAGAAAGATCTGATTATTTATTTTAGTTTTTAAAGTTAACGAAATAATTGTTTTCTACCAAAACATGTAAATACATAGGAAACTAAGTACTTTGCTTTCTAACACTACTGTATCAATTACATAATTTTGTCTTGAAAACGTTTTTTGTATGGTGTTTGTAGCGTTCCGGAGATATGTAACTTAAACTATAGCCGTGTGTTCTTTTGTTTTGACGAGTGAATGTTCATGCGATGTTGATAAAATTCTTTAATGTTTTGGGGGATGATGTTATTACCACAATGGCTTGCGTGAAATGCAGTTACATTTAAGAAGACAGCTAAAATTCAAATTCAGAGGAAAACAGAAGAGATCTTATCCTTTATGCAGCACACTTTGATAAGGGGAGATATAAACAAGATACAAGTGGTAGCTGATGACTTTCCTTCTGTTGAAGATACCGTACAAAGTACAATCAACGCGTCACATCTTCTTGAAAGTTTAGAGGCATTTTGATAATTCTTCTAACTGGCAAGAATAAAACACGTAAAGTGTCATCTATTTCACAAGCTAACATTACAAGCAGTGTGCCCAAGAGTCATGTTGGCCCCTTTGCAATTAGGCTTAGGTTTGTTATTTAACTTTCGTAGGGGTTCAAGAGTTTTAGTTGAGGTTCTACATGACATGTTTTTTCTTGTTCTTACTCAGAAGTGTCGAAATCTTCAAGATGTTACTGCTACAGGAACAGGTGAAGATCAACCTGGGTACAGTCTAGGAAATTTCATGCAGAATGTTGCAGACAACGTTGATTATAAAGCATTGGATTTTTATGGAACATTTCATGAGATGGGAGCTATTGCCATGATGATACCAGGTGAAAATACGTTTCCCAGAGTACCAAGAAAATCCACATCTATCAAGGAAATAACCAAAATAGCTCGAATCAGGATTAAGCCGTATCCACCATATCGCAGTGGATTACTTTTGATGAAGTACACACCACCTGAAACGATAAGAGATAATAATAATGAAACAAAGATCTTGATCTATTGTAGCATCTCGTCATTTAAATTTACCAGTAGGACTGTACTCAAAAGACCCACAAAGGTAATCATCCAGGAAAGCAAGAATTTCTTTCCTTTTTATTATAGATATGGATGCAACTAATCCGTCGTCTATTTATTCTATATTACACTACATATGCTATCAATAAAAATAATGTAATCACATTCCTGTTATGCTGTGCCCCCTTTATCTTAACCAACATCTCTCTGCGTGACTGCTCCGCCATGGTGTCGATCTGCACCCTCCCACGGGGGGGATGTGCCCCCCTTGGCCCATTTATTGTAACCTACTCGTAATGGTACACCTTCATATAAAATTTCATTTCTCTAGCTCGAATGATGTGAAAAATTATTTTTGGGCTGCCATTTTGAATCCAAGATGATCACTTTTTCAAAATGTAACATTTTCCTAAACTACTTGTTATGATACGCCTTTATGCCAAATTTCGTATCTCTAGCTCAATCGGTGTGGAAAATGGATTTTGGTCCGCCATTTTGGATCCAAGATGGCGTCTTTGGATACACTATGTAGTATTTTATTAATCTACTATTTATGATGTACCTTCGTGCTAAATTTTATTTCAGTAGCCCCAGCCGTTTAGGCTGTGTATTCTATACAACAATGGGTTTGACGGCCATTTTGGATCCAAGATGTTGACTTTTTCAAAACGTCGGATTTACTCCTTTACCTACTGTTGATCATACACATTCATACCAAATGTGGTGTTTCTAGCTCCGGTAGTTTGGCCTGAAAATCAGTGAGTGAGTGAGTGAGTCAGTCAGTGACTCAGTGACCATGGAGTTTTATATTATATGGACTCGCTTTGCTTCGCTGGGAGACCCCTGTGAGATCTGTACCCCCAACTTGGGTTTCTCTGGGGGACTGCACCCCCCCTTTTCGTAACTAGTTTCTCTCTGGGGAACTGCACACAAATGGTGTGGATCTGCACCCTCCGCGAGAGGCTGCGCCACCATAGGTGAGGTTTGCCCCATTTATTGTAAAATACTCTTGATCATACACCTTTATATAAAATTTCGTTTCTCTAGCTTCATTAGTTTCAAAAATGTGTTTTTGGGCGGCCATTTTGGATTTAAAATCGTGACTTTTTCAACGTTTTCTTATACTGTTGTAACCTACCCGTGATGGTACATCTTTTTATAAAATGTCATTTCTCTAGCTCGAACTGTGTCGAAAATGGGTTTTTGGGCTGCCATTTGAATCCAAGTTAGCGACTTTTTTTAAATATTGTAATATTTTCCTTAACTACTTGTATTAATACACATTTACGCCATATTTCGTATCTCTAGCTCAAATGGTATGGAAAAATGGAATTTTAGGTTCGCCATTTTGTATCCGAGATGACCTCTTTGGAAACATTTGGTAATATTTTCGTAATCTACTGGTGATAGCGTACCCTCGTACCAAATTTCACTTCGCTAGTCCCAGCGGTGAAAGCAGTCTATTCTATACAACAATAGGTTTGGCGGTCATTTTAATCCAAGATGGCGACTTTTTCAAAATGTCGGATTTTTTCCTTTACCTACACCTTCGTGGCAAATTTGGTATTTCTAGCACTAGTTGTTTGGCGTGGGAATTTTGATGATCAGCCAGTGAGTCAGTTAGTCAGTGACCGTAAGGCTATATAGTATGGACTCGTTTTCCTTTGCTGGGGGCGCTGTCATCAGACACCCGTGGGCATTGTGCCCCCAACTTCAGTAATTTTGGAGGGCTGCGCCCCCCTTTCTCTCAACCAGAATCTCTTGGTGGGACTGCACCGACATCATGTCCATCTGCGCTCTCCCACGGGGGGCTGCGCCCACAAAGGGGACCTTTGCCTCATATATTGTAACCTACTCTTGGTCATACACCTTCATACAAAATTTCGTTTCTCTAGCTTGAATGGTTTGGAAATTGAGTTTTTGGGCTGCCATTTTCTATCCAAGTTGACGATTTATTTAAAGTCTTCTTATATTGTCATGACCTACTTGTGATGGTACACATTCATGTGAAATTTTTCATTTATCTAGCTCGAACGGTGTGGATAGTGGGTGTTAGGGTGGCCATTTTGGATCCAAGATGGCATCTTCGGATACATTATGTAATATTTTGATAACCTACTAGTAATAATGTACCTCCATTCCAAATGTAGTGTTTCTAGCTGCATGCGTTAAGACTGTGTATTCTATACAACAATGAATTCGGTGGCCGTAATATTGTCCTAAACTACTTGTCATAATGCACCTTCATACCAAATTTCGTATCTCTAGCTCAAACGATGCGGAAAATGGATTTTAGGGTCCGCCATTTTGGATTCAAGAGGGCATCTTTGGAGACATTTGGTAACATTTTCGTAACCTACTCGTGATTACATGCCTTTATGCTAAAGTTCATTTTAGTAGCCCCAAAAGTTTAGACTCTGTATTCTATACAACAATGGGTTTGGCAGCCATTTTGGATCCAATATGGTGACTTTTTTCAAAATGTCGGATTTTTTCCTTTACCTACGCATAGTCCTACACCTAAATGCAAAATTTGCTGTTTGTAACTCCAATAGTTTGGCCTGTGAATATTGATGATCAGTCTTTGAATGTTTCAGCCAGTGACCATGGGGCTATATATAATATGGACTCTCTTTGCTTCGCTTGTACCCTGCCCCCAGACACCTGTGGGCGCAGCGCTTTCAACTTCAGTAGTTTTGGGGGGCTGCGCCCCCTTTATCTTAGCCAGAATCTCTCTGCGAGACTGCACCACCATGTGTCCATCTGCATCCTCACAAGGGGGGGACTGCGCCCCCAAAGGGAAGGTTTGTCCAATTTATTGTAACCTACTCTTGGTCATACACCTTCATATAAAATTTTGTTTCTCTAGCTTGAATGCTTTGGAAATTGGGTTTATGGGCGGCCATTTTGAATCCAAGTTGACGACTTTTTGAACGTTTTCTTATTTTATCGTGACCTACTTGTGATGGTACGCCATCATGTAAAATTTTATTTCTCTAGCTCAAACGGTGGGGAAAATGGGGTTTTTGGTAGGCCATTTTGAATCCAAGATGGCGACTTTTCCAAACTGTAATGTTTTCCAAAACTACTTATCATAATACACCTTTATGCCAAATATTGTTTCTCTAGCTCAAATGGTGAGGAAAATTGATTTTTGTGTCCGCCATTTTGGATCTAAGATGGCGTTTTTGGATACATTATGTAACATTTTCTTAATGTACTAGTGATGAAGTACCTTCATATCAAATTTCGTTTTACCAGATCCAGTGGTTTAGGCTGTGTTTTCTATACAACAATGGGTTTGGCGGCCATTTTGGTTCCAATATGGTGACTTTTTCCAAATGCCACATTTTCTCCTTTACCTATTCATGGTCTTACACCTTGATACCAAATTTGGTGTTTCTAGCTCCAGTAGTTTGGCCTGGGAATTTTGATGATCAGTCAGTAAGTCAGTGACCATGGGGTTATATATTATATGGACTCCCTTTGTATCGTTAGGGGCGCTGCCCCGAGACATCTGTGGGGGCTGGGCTTCCAACTTCAGTGTTTTTTTGCGGTGTTGCATCCCCTTTATGTTAGCCAGAATTTCTGCACCATCATGGTGTATATTCACTCTCTCCCGCTGGGGCTGCGACCCCAAAGGGTAGGTTTGCCCCATTTATTGTAACCTACTCTTGGTCATACACTTTCAAATAAAATTTCGTTTCTCTCGCTTCAAAATAGGTTCTTGGCAGGTCATTTTTGATCGAAGTTGACGACTTTTTGAACGTTTTCTTATATTGACGTGACCTACTTGTGATGGCACACCTTCGTGTAAAATTTCTCAAACGGTGTTCAAAATGGATTTTTGGGCGGCCATTTTGAATCCAAGATTGCGACTTTTTCAAAATGTCGGATTTTTTTCCTTTACCTACTCATAGTACTACACCTTCATACCAAATTTGGTGTTTCTAGCTCCAGTAGTTTGACCTCGTATTTTTTATGATCAGTGAGTGAGTCAGGCAGTGGGCGCTCCTAGACCCCCGCGCGGGGGGCTGCGCCACCGTTACCTTAACCAAAATCTGCCTGCAGGTCTACACCAAAATGGTGTACATTTGTACCCTCTCACGGGAAGACTGCGCCCCCAAACGGAAGGTTTGCCCCATTTATTGTAACCTAATCTTGGTCATACACCTTCATACAAACTTTCGTTTCTCTAGCTTAAGTGGTTTGAAAATTGGGTTTAGCGTGACCATTTTGGATCTAAGTTGACGACCTTTTCAACGTTTTCTTATATCGTCGTGACCTACTTGTGATGGTACATCTTCAATTTAAATTTCATTTATGTAGCTCAAACGGAGTGAAAAATGGGTTTGGACGGCCATTTTGAATCCAAG
This sequence comes from Lepisma saccharinum, assembly GCA_022664845.1. Classification (NCBI taxonomy): domain Eukaryota; kingdom Metazoa; phylum Arthropoda; class Insecta; order Zygentoma; family Lepismatidae; genus Lepisma; species Lepisma saccharinum. The sequence goes on along the minus strand of JAGDQP010006537.1, from coordinate 31,446 downwards.
ATGACTTTTTCAAAATGTAATATTTTCCTAAACTACATGTCATAATGCACCTTTATGCCAAATTTCGTATCTCTAGATAAAACGGTGTGGAAAATGAATTTTTGTGTCCGCCATTTTGGATACAAGATGGCGTCTTTGGATATATTATGTAATGTTTAAGTAACCTACTTGCGATGAATTATCTTTATGCCAAATTTGGTGTTTCCAACTGCAGCTGTTTAGGCTGTGTATTTTACACAACAATGGGTTTGGCGGCCATTTTGGATTCAAGATGGGAATTTTTTAAATATTTTATAATATTTTCATGAATTGCTAGTAATAATACACCTTTATACCAAATTTAGTTTCTCTAGCTCGAACGGTGTGGAAAATGTATTTTTGGGGTCCGCCATTTTGGATTCAAGATGACGACATTTAGAAAATTTGAAAAAATTTCCGTAATCTACTAGTGATATTGTAGCTTCATACCAAATTTCATTTCTGTTGCCCCAGCCGTTTATGCTGTGTATTCTATACAACAATGGGTTTAACGGCCATTTTGGATCCAACATAGCAACTTTTTCAAAATGTAGGATTTTTTCCTTTATCTACTCATTGTCCTACACCTTCATACCAAATTCTGTGTTTCTAGCTCCAGTAGTTTGGTCTGTGAATTTATATGGATCAGTCATTTAGTCAATGACTGAATCAGTGACCATGGGGCTATATAGCATATGAATGAAGTCGCTTTGCTTCGCTGCTCCGACCCCCGTGGGGGGATGCGCCCCCTTTATTGTAACCATAATCTCTGCAGTACTGCACCCCCATGGTGTCCATCTGCACCTTCCCAAGGGGGGTCTGCGCTCCCAAAAGGGAGGTTTGCCTCATTTATTGCAACCTACTCTTGGTCATACACCTTCATACAAAATTTTGTTTCTCTAGCTTGAATAATTTGGAAATTGGATATTTGGGCGGCCATTTTGAATCCAAGTTGACGACTTTTTGAACATTTTCTTATATTGTCGTGATCTTATTGTGATGGTACACCTTCATGTAAAATTTCATTTATCTAGCTCAAACGGTGTGGAAAATGGGTTTTTGGTAGGCCATTTTGAATCCAAGATGACGACTTTCCCAAAATGTTGAAATATTTTCCTAAACTACTCGTCATAATTCACCTTATGAAAAATTTTGTATCTCTAGCTCAAACAGTGTGGAAAATGGATTTTTAGGTCCGACAATTAGGATCCAAGATGGCGTCTTTGGATACATTGTGTAATATTTTACTAACCTACTAGTGATAATGTACCTTCGTCCCAAATTTCATTTCAGTTGCCCCAGCGGTTTAGGCTCTCTATTCTATACAATGGATTTAGTGGCCATTTTGGATCCAAGATGGCGACTTTTTTCAAAATGTCGGATTTTTTTCCTTTACCTACTCTTGGTCATACACCTTGATACCAATTTTGGTGTTTCCTCCAGTGTTTTGACCTGGGAATTTTGATGATCAGTTAGTGAGTGAGTCAGTGAGTGACCATGGGGCTATATATTATACGGACTCGCTTGGCTTCGCTGGGTGCGCTGCACCCAGACCCCCGTGGGAGCTGCACCCCTAACTTGAGGTTTTCGGAGGCTGCGCCCCCCTTTATCGTAACCAGATTCTCTGACAGACTGTGCCTCCATGTTACAAATATACCAACCACTGGGAGCTGCATCCCCATAGGGGAGGTTTGTCCCATTTTTTGTAACCTACTTTTGGGCATACACCGTCATACCAAATTTCATTTCTTTAGCTTCAGTGTTTTGAAAAATTGGTTTTGGGGCTGCCATTTTGAATTAAATACGGCGACTCTTTTGATGTTTTGTTAAATTGTCGTGACCTACCTGTGGTGGTACACCTTCGTATAAAGTTTTATTTTTCTAGCCTGAACGATGTAAAAATAGGTTTTTGGACGGCCATTTTGAACTATTCAGGATTCTAACCAATCAGAAAATAAAGAAACACCAAGTATAAGTTGATTTCATAAGCCATAGGACAGATTGGTGAACAGTATTCAGTCGTAGGAAATATACAAATGTTAAAATGTGATCGAAGAGCTCTGAAATCTTTAATATCTATAACCCTGCATAGCCAAGAAATTCGAGTGGTTCAGAAGTTACGTATTCAATGTGTGGAATACAATTAAGTTTCTCATCAAATAAGATACGAATGTCATTGTAATGGTCTACCCACGATATATTAGTTGATAATAACGTGTTCGTCCATTTCGTTTTGTGGTTTTTAAGTGAAAAACGCATCGCAGCAGTTTCGTAAAGATTGACTTTCAGTAACCAATTATTGCACCACTTTTCAACTGATTCTATAGCGGATTAAAGAGAGAGAGTGTGTGTGTCTTCTATAGATATAGTGGTCTTAAAAGCCATTAAAACTTTTCTGGTGATCAGGTAGCAAAGTACAGAGCAGAATTTATCTTTGTTTTCAGGTAAGTCATCATTGGAGAGGAAAAATGAAACAGGTCCTAAAGAGATTCCTTGAGGGACACCTGAAAGCGTTTAGGAGCCACTAGGATGTGCTACCAGGGAAGACGACTCGTTGTTCTCTGCCAGTCAAAAATGGTCCTAGAAGCTGAAGCGTGTAAACTAAATCTGGAGGCAAGTATGTGTGTATAAAAAGTTTGTGAATGTTTCAAATCTTTTGGATAAGCCTATATATATGATCCCAAGTTCTTATCTATTTGGTAAAGCATCCATGATCTGAGGCAGTATGGGTATCTACGTTTGTTTCATAGGAGGCTTATGGTACGTATACAAGGCCATGCTTGGAGGGCGATAGAGATGGGAGGGCATGTACGTGAATTCTGCCTGTGATTTTTTTTTTCTTTTTTCAAATTAAACCGAGGAAACAAAAGAAGAGAAATATGTCTATATGAATTAGCACATGACTTTCCAGCGATTTTGTAAACAGGAATAATGTTTTTTGTTTCCAGCCGTTCAAGATATAGCCTTCCGCAAAGCACATATTAAAAGGAACTTATTTGCTCAGTTTTACTCAAAGGTAACTTATTTATAATCTCCCACTCATTTTGACTCCATATCATTCCGACATAAGTTTAGAAAGCCAATCGCAATAAAGCCGAGAGAGGAATGGGCTGTCGTGACAATGTTTTTATGTTCCAACTCCCTATTTTCGTAGCGAATATGATTCAATGATAGTTTTAAATTAAATTCCAGTCTCTTTTCCTACTTTACTATATATCGCACGTATTTATGGAATTTCATTACAAAGAGAGATAAAAACAACTCCGGTAACCTGCGTCTGAGGTATGTGACTGGAATTTTGTTTAAGGTTCTGTAGCTTACAAATAAAGTAAATATATTTAGAATTCAATAAAGAATCGGAATTTATTGTCTGTTTCTGGCATAAATGTTCACCTCTAATATAATATCAATGAATTCCAACCCGTTGATATTTCACGTCGGAGCAATGTTTCCTTCTCGAAAGCGTAAGAGGAAGTCTGATGATGCGTAGTGCTGTCTGGCAATTTTTTGAAAAAAAAAAACATAAATTTTCTCTAAAATCTAGGAGAGATCAGCAGACTAGAAAACTAATGAATTATAAATTGATGTCTTCCCGTTGTGAAAATCACTCTAAAAATCAGATTCAATGTCGAAACTTCAAATTTTCTGGGTTTTGTATGCAATTGTCTTTCGTTTAAATAAATATCTACGTATTCCTCCATTTTTCAAACAGTTTCAACTGCAGTGTTTTAAACACTTTAAATGGAAGTCAAAAATGGACATCACTAAAAGGCTTTTACTTAATTTGCATTGAATTCGCTACTACTTCCAACTTGAAGTTACAATATCATCCGTCGCATTCATGCTTTTTACTTCCTTTTTTTTATAATTCTCATGCTCAAACTATCGGAAAATTAGTTTCTTTATCAGTTAGAAATTATTTTACTTGTGGTGTAGTTAACAAACAAAGTCAAGTTGTTGGAATGTAAAGAATAACATAATTCCTGTTAATTAGATTTCCAGTTAAAATGTTAAAAAGATATTGTTTAGTTTGTTTGAAATTGTTCCATGCACAAACCTCCCACTCACACAAAAATAAGGAAACTTTTTTGTAGCGCACAAAACATGAGTACTTCTGCATTACAAACAATATCAGAAGACCTTGGGACCAGTTGAAAAATAAGATTTTTCTAAAATATTAGGAATCTTGGCAACACTAATTCCACAGCTAGATCAGCTCAGCTGTGTCTACTTGTGTTCCCACTGAGAAACGAAATAAGGAAAATATGAAGTCACTGAACATATAGTTGGAAATAACTTGACTATGTAATACTTGTTAATACTCACCAAGATGTGAGAAATACTGCTGCAATCTTAATACTGTCATTGCTGGTCTTAGACGTCTACGAAAGCTTACTGAAAAAGACATGATCCAGTCCAGGTTTCAGTTGGTTTCACATATAAATAAATGTGAATAATGATGTAAGAAGTGAGGCATCATGGGTAGTGGTGGCTCAATTGATACAGCGCTCACCTCTGGTGCTAGGGATTGTTGGTTCGATCCCTGCTCATGCCATGTGGGCTTTGAGATGGGCAAACATCGTGTGCGTGGTTTTTTCTCGGGTTTCTCCCGTTTCCTTCCACTTTCTTCATTCCACCAATTCATCCCATCACCATTCATACGACCTGAGCCAAAGTGGCCAAGGGATTAAAAATTAAATTAAAAACTCAAGTGAGGCATCAATGAATAAATATTACTTTAAGTGCACATTACTTCAAAATTTTAGAGTAAATACTCAACTCGCTAATGTGGCTGTGAAGCAGGACCCAGGGTGCAAATCATTGCGGTAACAGTACTTGACTTTCGATGTCAAATATTTGAGGTTAATGAGTCATCTAGTGAGAAAGTGAGCTAAGCCACAAAGTCAATAAAGTGGTGATTACTATTTACTTTCATTCGCTTGACCTCTGTCTGTAAATTGATTATCACTATTTGTTATCGGATTGACGCAGGAGCCTCCACAGTCAGTCCGACAATAAATAGTGATAATCACATTGCAGACAGAGGTCAAGCGAATGAAAGTAAATAGTAATTAGGGCCTTATTGACTTTGCGGCTTAGCTCCCTTTCTCACTAGATGACTCATTTTGTTTCTTCGTTTGCTTTCAGAAGTTCTGTCTACAGCTGTTTGTATAAAACCGATTATTATGGCACACAAAGTCTCATAATCTTATATAACACCGATGACTATGGCAACACTGAGTCTCATAATCTTATATAACACCGATGATTTTGGCAACACCGAGTCTCATAATCTTATATAACACCCATGATTATGGCAACACTAAGTCTCATAATCTTATATAACACTGATGATTATGGGAACACTGAGTCTCATAATCTTATTTAACAGCCTTTGTGCTGTTAGCCTCAGCGACGCAATGGGCAAGCTCGACACTGGGAAGCACGGTGAAGGGCAGGACTAAGGTGAAGAGACCACACTCCTAGAGATCCGTTCCTGACGAGGAGAAACGGTCATCCAATTATACTATCTCTCAAGGTAGTGTGAGACAATCGACACGTAGTGGGTTCCGTTCCTATCGCAGAGAAACGAACACTCACCAACGCGGTCCTCCCCCTGATGTAAGAATGGTATGTGAGCTAGTGGCTCCGGTTTTACGGAGAGAAACGGTAGCCTGCGGCCCACAGGTTGAAAGGATGTAGAAACACTCCACTGCAAATTCCAAACCTCAGAGAGAGAGAGAGAGAGAGAGATGGCCGTTTGGAGTGGGTTTCCACTAACTAGGGAAGCTATTGGTATACTCAACGGAGAAGTATTTTAATTTCCAAGATCAACTCCTGGCGAGAGAAGCGGTCACTTGGGGAGTACCTCGTTGGAGAAAGGAAAATATTTAGGAACAAAAATTATGTGGTTAAAAGATGTGTTTGCTTTATTCTCTGAAAAGCAATACAACCACTATTTGAATCAATCTAACCAGTTCGTACATGTCTCGAATGTCATTACATTGAATTATATATAGTATTATAATGACTGTTAAGTTAAAGTATTAAATAATAATTGTCAAACTAGATATTAGTAAAAATAAAAATATGTTAATGCCCGTAAATTCATATTTATCGTTAAATAATAGAAAAATTTCTCTTTTAAAGTCAGTATAAGTACTACATTAAATTTCAGAAAGTTACAAACACGTGCGCCATCTCCACTCCTCTACAGTCACTATAATGCTAGTTGGCACAAACACACATATAAATACTAAGTAAGAATGTTAGTTTCACAGCACTGTTATATTAAGTAAGTTCAAAATATACTTGATTATGCATACATGTAATGCCACGAAAGAGAAAAATGTATACTCTGCAAAAATCAAGGACACATTATAATTTTCTGCTAGCCTGGAAACTGTCAATGGAGGAGAAGTTTACCTCGAAATCTCTCTGTCCTCCCACAATTTACTCCCTTGCGAGGCCTATTTCCTGATGTTGAGAAGAGAAAAATTATAATTCTCCCCGATGTCGATGCTGTTGGATACAAGACTTCATTCATAGTAAGAACACAGAAAAGAAGTACACGTTGATACAACTCTGCAATATACTGAAACAAATGTACTCATAATCATGAAGCACTAAATAGCAACCCGAACAATAGTACGTATAACAAGATCAAATTTTATTAAATAAAACTGTAACTCTTGTTTGTAAGTGAACACAATGTTTGTTTATGAATAGCTGTATGTTTTATGAGAGTGTTGGGTTCTATATTCTATCTCTAAGGGATTATAGTGATGAGGTAGCCAACAACAATATACATCAATCCCAATTTCTTATGGAATATCTATGATTAAATTTATTGTCTGATACTAAACTATCATTATTCTATCCGCACAAATTATTTTGTTGAATTGCTTTGACAGGCGTGACAATTATAGGGGGGGCTAAACCATAGTTGTGTCACTTTATCCAGTGTAAAGTAGGATTGAAGACCATTTTATCCCGTGTATACCTGGACGTAAATGGGAGTCTATAGCCCCTATATCCCCCCTTGAATCCGCGCCTGAATAAAATAATATAGCAATGTCTACAGACGCACATATATGCATGCACTCTAAAAAATGCTGGTGTCACAGGAACAATACGAGTATTGTTAAGCCATTTTTCAACAATTATCGTTGTCGTAACGAAAAATCTTGTCATATTAACGATGTGTGACGTTTCGGCAGTTACAATAAATGTTGATTCAGCATTTTTAATGAAGTATTGTTAAATTTACCATATTATTAACAATACTGATTTGTTAGGGCGGAACTAATTATAAATTATTGTTGATTTAAGCATATTCTAAGATTAATGTCTTGCGCATGCGTTCACCTTTACCAAACTTCTTGTTACGGGATGACAAAGAAAATTAGGACGCCATATTTATCGCCACAACAACAGAAAAAATGAAAAGTTACTGCGAACGCACGAACTTTGACCTTTATAATGAGATCTGGATGATAATTGTGTTGATGCAGATGATGATTAATATAAGAACATTAATATTTAAATATGTGAAGAAATTTACAACTCTTTCTATTACCGTTGTGAAAATGTATATTTGTGATGTTTATGGTTGTGGTACCGTTTGTAAAAAACAGATGGTACCGTTTCTAAAAAAGAAAAACTCAGACACTGGAGGTTTATTGTTTTCTACAATCGGGTTATGCTTTGTCGAATTAAACGTAAGATTCTTCCTTTTATACACTGATATATGTTTAACGAATTTGCTTAAAGGATTTCGGAAAAAATGCTACATTAATATTTATTCTTGCAGATATTAATGTGAATGAGAACATAATTCAAGCCTACCCGCGAGACGGACTTCAGAAACAGAACTCAAACCTAGCCTGTCTATGGTATGTTAGCGTACTTCCGAGGACTCTGTATAGCAAACGTACAGAAGAGATTAGTACGTGTACAGCCATTACAGGACTGACGACATTTCTCGGTGTCGGAGGGTGCGAGATAGTCTGAGATGTTTTGTAACAGTCATTGCACAAAGGCTGTTCATCACCATCATCATTCACTGCACTAATTCTATTCTCACATCTCTCTTTCACCATGTCGAAACCTAACTCTAAGGAGTCTACACATCGCCTGCCACAACATGTAACAAAAACAACATCAATAGCTACTCCAAAAATGACCACTGTAGGTGTCACTAGCAAACACTCACGTAGCTCCGACCAACTGTCTACTAGCTCAAGATCTAGGTCTCCAATTCAAAACTCTCACTCTCCACCAGCTAAGAAAACACATCGTCTTAGTGATTCAGCATCGGATTCTGATCCAATGAACATCTCCATAGACCATGAAGAAAACTTACTAACAGCTCCAGAAACTCAGTTCTATTCATTTCTGCTTACTAAATACGATACAAAATTTCAAGCACCGAAGTGCCTTCTTCAACAATTACTGAAATACGTATAAAGAGACAAGATCAGTGAAATAATTCCTACTAAGAATGGCATCATAATCAAATCACCCGAGCCAAACCTAGCAAAACTCATTCGCAACAAGTACAGCTTTGAAATTTTTGGGACGCAAGCACAGCTCACAGCACTCAACTCACCATCAATAAAACAGCAACCACCGCCTAGAAAAGCACCTATGTTATCAGTTGTAATCCGAGGAGTTTCACCAGACACAACAGACAATGAAGTACAGTCAGAGCTAATCACCGAAGGTCACGTCATCAAGAAATGCATCCGGATAATAACGAAGATTGGCACACCCAGCTACATGGTCCGAATTCTCACTACAGATCAACTCACAATAGATAACCTTCTCAGAACTGGAGCATTCATCTATAAACGAAGATACCGTGTTGAACCTTCCAGATCACCAGCACCGATGCCACTTCGCTGTGAGAAATGCCAAATTTACGGAGACCATACAGCCAATGAATGTAAAGTTCAACCGATTTGTGGCTACTGCTCTGAACCTCACCTAACCAAGTCATGCACCAACCTTCAAAATCCGCCAAAATGCAACACATGCGAAGAACAACACCCAATATATTCATTTAAATGCAAAGGCAAACCGCAACCAAACGCAGAAAACAACATGCCGGTAGTACCACTCCGCATACCAGAAGTAAACACAGACAAGATCAACGACTCGTCTCTTCCAGTGCCTACTACAGAGCAAATCATACAATTCATCACTTTAACTCTACAGAATCTATATCCTTTCAATAAAGAAACAATCCTATTCAAAATCCAGCAGGCAGCACAACAAAGTTTCAAAGTCAAACCACAAGCTACATATTCAGGCCATCATGCCTTCTTCTCATTTTCACCTTTCACCTAAACAGCTTTGCTTCGTCATCCATCATCAATCACATCACTCACTCACCTAACATGTTCATCATTGCACTGTACTCATAAGTGTTATATGTTGGGCTCACCTGTTGACATTACCATCTAGAGAAGCCCCTAGATGAGAAGAACAATCAATCATGCGTCCAATTGTTATTCAAAGTGTTATGACGTGTATCGCACTTCATACCCATACACCATATCATAATCACGAGATCCGATAACCATGGTTATAAGCACAATGCTTATGACGTCCTGATGAGAAAATTTATGAATATCAAGGATCAATAAAGAGTTAACTGAAACCTCTTAGCCCATCTAACCAGCTCATCCTTGCCTCACAATCCTTAAATAACACTTCCCTAAAGCGAGGGTGTAACCCTTAGGAGGGGCTAGTCACACCGGTGACTAGCAAGACGCGAAAAAAAAAGAGACGGACTTCAAGTCTGCCAGCGGGAAAGTTTTTATTGATTTGCTGTGATAATATTATCACAGCAAATCAATAATATCTCATCTTTTAGGGTTAACGTTTTTCCCAGACACCTTGAAACATATCAGAGAACAACATACACTTATTAATTTCTTATTGTTACTTTAAAAGAGTGAATGGATTATATAGTAGTACTGGTATGTCATAAAAATGTGCGGTAACATTGAAGAATGGCCATAAATAATTTTTTACCATCTCATTTCATGTTTTACTGATTCGGTATTATGGACTAGAAAAGCAGGGTAGCGTATAGGCTGGAGCAGAAACAATTAGATGATTTAACATTTGTGTCACATTTACGTAGTTGTATTTGATGCGTTCAAAACGCACACTGTTAATCAAAGAGGTTCATAGATTTAATCAGCATGAAAGTCGTTTGCTGCGAAAACATTTTGTAAACAATAATTTCGCTACTGTAACCCAGTTCGTTTTAAGAGATATTTTGGAAATAATAAAAAAGTCACAACACAGAAAACATAGTGAATATGATTTCGCAGCACTGAAGTTGCTGCATCACCCAGATTTTCGAGGTATGAGATTTCAAAATCCTTATGTCTATGAGTACATCAGAAGAAACTACGCTGAAATACAAGTTGCACTCGTTTCACGGTTTCTGCCACTCATACTGTTCGAAAACTACCAAGTTCCTTGTTGACAACAGATACAACACTCTTAAACTCTTCAGTCTGAGCCTTAGATGCCTAAAGGCCATATATAAAGTTCAAGGTCCTAAACCCTTCAATAGAATTGAGTATGATTTGGCGTGCTGAAACGTTTCGATTCCTTCCAAATTTCAAAATGTCGTCTAAAAAGTGGCTAGGTTATAGTAGTGGAATCCTGGTTCTTTATTTTTTTAAACAATGTTTCCACAGCAAGTGTTGAATAATCTCACTACCAATGCTCCATGGCAACTAGAGGCTATAATTCACTCTGCACACCAGTCTATGTGTTTCAGCGGGCCACCTACAACTACGTAAACATAGCATAAAATGTTAGAATATCCCATTTTCTACCTAACCCTGTGCATAATTCTTGAAATATAGTTACATAGGAACAGAATGTGGAGACTGGGGCTGACTGAGGATAGAAAGTAAGTATCCGGCTTGGCGGTTGATTGTTCTATCGCTCAGCTTAGGTACCAACGTCACCTTACACTACCTTACGTCGAACCTTACACTAAAAATCAAAGAACACTTAAAGTGCACAATACGTTCCGAAAAATGACACAATATGTTCCAGTTTTACCACGTTTTTAGTGCATAATATATGAACTTTTCGTGAAATTAATATGACCACCACCACATTGTTAGTGCACAACATATGAACTATTGGTGTGCTGATACCTAATTCATGCACAAAAAGTTCGTTTAATAGTAGTAAATGTACTGAAAGTGGTCTAAAAACAAACTCTAGATAATGTAAACTTCGGTAAATATGAACTTAATGGGTAAAAAAAAGGAATTAGAGTAGGAAGCTAATAAAAGGACCATTCAACACACGAAAATCTCACATTTTTTTAGTAGGTTCACATAAAGTTCACATGTATTCATAAAAAGTTCATTTTGGGTGAAGTTTTTGTGTGCTTATTCTGTCAGGAAGGTTTCAGTGAACACAAGCTGTATTCTGCTAGAGTCAATAAAGTATTGTAGTACTCGCTGATTGCTCAGTAGATGAATAGTCCCTCGGCAAGAAGAAACATTCATTCGATTCACACCTCATTTCCTATCTGAGAAATAAAACATTATCAATTTTAATAGGTATAATTATAATGTTAGTAAAAATAGGTTTTATGTGCAGTTCAACTAGCTTCGAAAGACTTGTTTGAGTATTTCCATTGTAACTTTTCTCTTCTTCCTTTCCGTGACATTTCTCTAGAGTTCGCAACACTGCTGCATTTTCTGGCGGATACTTCTCATTTCTTCGTGCTGCCTTTCCTGGCAGTAACAGAATCATTCTCTAATATCATCATCACAAACTCTTCCCAAGTCTTGGCTATTGTCAGCATTTACTTCCTAACGAAGCGTCGCCCGTTCAGGAAGGGGCTCATTTCATTCGTGAAATAGGACGCCCGTCGTGCGTCGAGACCGTGACGAAGTTGAAACAGTTTTCAGAAAAGACGCTTTCTCGCACAATAATCTTGAGCTGTGTAGTCTCCCCCTGTTCCCCGTACTTTCTCTCGCATAGCCCTCATGTGTCTGAGAAGTGCTAGCCATTAAGTTTAAATACGTGATGAAAGCACATGGCGATGAGGGACTTCATTAGCGTTATATCTATATAAATCTTCGCTAATGTCTTTCTAGCTTTATTTTGTCGCAACGTTTGTAGGGAGTAAACAGATTTGAGCTTGAATGCAGGCTGTATCTCACTTTCTTTTTTTTTTCTTTTATAAAAATACAGCAGTGTTTCTGCAACAATGACACGAATACTTGTACTTCATGCAAATACTGTAAACATTCTTTAACACAAAGGGTTTTATTAGCTATGTTCAATACTACTTGCAATTAGTTTTCTTCTCTTCAAAATAACTGCTTTTATTAGGGTTTTAAAAGCGTAATTTTCAGTATTATAAAGAGACATAGGCTAGTCCTCTCTGTCAGGATTTCTGTTTAAATATATGTATTGGGTTTGTGAGACTGAAATGACGAATTTCAAACAATGGAGGATAAAGTCCTCAAGACAGAACTGAATCTTTTAGGAACGTCTAGTGTTGTAAATAAAAAATGTTGTAATTAAGAAGAAATATCGAAACAATTTATCAGTTCTTTAGTCCACCTAATTTCCTATCCATCTCTCTAAATCTTCATCTACCTCTTGCCTACGTATTCATCTTCCTCTGTTTTTACCCATTTACCAATCCATTTGTCCAGCTAAACCGTGTATCACCTATCTATGCATTCACTCATTCAGTCCCCAGAGCGTTGATCCCTCTACTAACTTTATATCTCCATGCATTTATCGATTTATCTATTCATTGATCTACTACGTATCTACCATTTTCTTATACATTCACCCTTTATCCAGACATTAATTCATATACCTACCTACAAATCTCCAATTGCATTCACTTATTTATCAACACATTGATCCACCTAACACACATGCACCTTCCTATGCAATCACTCATTTATTCACCAAAGTTTTGATCCACCAACCTACCTATCTATCTCTCTGTGTTCAGTCTTATTCATGATGCATCTATTATGTCTATCCATCTCCTTTGCGTTACGTCAAGATACCCATTTCTCCATCTACATTTTCCTGTTCATTAGTACACGCACAATACCATTTAACCTTCCATTCACATCTGCATCATTCAAACTATCTATCAGTATAATGCGTTCATTCATATGCATATACTATCAATTTGCTTACGCATTTTGTCGTTCGCTTATACACCTATTCATGCATTAGTTTTCTGTTTATAGATCTTTCATTTTGTCAAATATTACGTATTTATTTGTGCTTAGATTAACGTGCTTGAAACACTGTAAATAGTTTACTGTACACGCAGGCATTTTAACATCGTTATTTCTCCTTGGAACAACGACTTAAGCTTTCAAGTTTCAATAACACACCTGAATTTTAAAGTACAAAAACTGAGTGGAAAACTTTTCTGATATCTAATGGTATTTTCATAGACTATAGTATGGAAAAAGACGAAACGATGAGTTCGCGCATTATCTTGCTGTAGGGTACGAAGAAAAAAGGAGAAAAGTAAAAAAAGAACGAAAACAAGCATCGACAAATGTGTGCTCGTTATTCTTGTCTCGTTTTGTATACATATTTTCCTTTCTTCTTCTTCTTTCAAGAACACATTCTGAAAGCAAAAAAAAAAGAAAGAAAGAATTTTTGTTGACAAAAAAAAACTCTCGTTGAATCGATCAACTGTCGCAAAAGAACCTTTCTATTCAGACTTAGTAGGACTTGAGGCTATAACTAGCTGAGATATCGTCAGTGCTTGCGTCAGTAATGGGGAAGTCACTCCACACATAAACTTCTTAAAGGCGATTTTGTGGCAGTCTAAAACCCTCCTCTTGGCTATGGCGGTTTACATTCTTCTTTTTCTTCTTCTTTTTACGAAGGTGGAGTATCTGATAAAGCATATAAGCAAACGAGGAATCTTTTGTGCATGTGTAAGAGGGTAAGATTTTTCTTGTAAGTTTAAAGAAAAAAGAAGAAAGAAAGAAAGGTTAAATTGAAAGCTGTTTATGTTACCTCTTTTCGCTGAGAGAAGTCAGAAGAGGGTGCTTTTAAGATTACGGTGCATAACATTCCCAAACATGCAAGTCTTAAATATCTATTGCTTGAGGGGGGAGAAGATGGAAAATTTTAAGGTATATCTTATTCTATACTCTACCTTTCACGCAACAAAGTTCAGTTAGTGAAAGATGGACAAGAAAGTTGTTCCTGACGTGAGCTGGTATCTAACCCCGATGTCTTGGTTTTCGGTCAAGTTAAACTGCCAAAGCCACGCCTAACTTTTGTGTTTTACAGAGTATTTCTCGCGCTGCAGCTGAGGTGTCTAAGTTTTCTGGTTTCGAATTTCGATAATCAAACCACTTCGCTACCTGCGGACAATTTAACAGCGTATTGTTTCTTATTTCAACGCATTGTTTCTTATTTCAACGTATTGTTTCTCATTACAGCGTATTGATTCTTATTTCAGCGTATTATTTCTTATTTCAACGTATTGTTTGTTATTTCAACGTATTGTTTCTTATTTCAACATATTGTTTCTTATTTCAACGTATTGTTTCTTATTACAGCGTATTGTT
>JAGDQP010006537.1:782-16794 GCA_022664845.1 Lepisma saccharinum | reverse complement strand
TATTGTTTCTTATTTCAACGTATTGTTTCTTATTACAGCGTATTGTTTCTTATTTCAACGTATTGTTTCTTATTACAGCGTATTGATTCTTAATTCAACGTATTTGTTTCTTATTTCAACGTATTGTTTCTTATTTCAGCGTATTGATTCTTATTTCAACGTATCGTTTCTTATTTCAGAGTATTGTTTCTTATTTCAACAAAGAGCTCAGTACAAGAAAATTGGGGTGCAGGAGTACTCTAATGTAGAAGGTCGCTCTACCTATATATAGCGCAGCATTATAGAAGTAATATGCTGGCGTCTATCATTTTGGTTGATTTCACTGGTGTTTCCCCAATCACACAAGGCAACATCGTGAATAGTACCATGAATTAAGGCAAGAAACTTTATCTTTCCCCGTTCTTCCTCTCACGGCTAGTTGTAACTGAAAACCATCGTAGCCAACGAACATAAAAGCTCGAGAAATATAAAGTTTGAAATAAATGTTCACGAGTGAATAGTTTCGAACGCCTCTATCATTAGTCGTTATCTATTTTCTGATACGTCCGGTAGCTGATGAACAACTTGAGATTCGATCGTTGAGCCTGCTTACGTTTCCGTATTTTACGAATATACGAGAATTTCCAGCAAAAATTTACAATCACAGAGAAGAAACGAGGAGGAAGAAAATAACAAGAGTACGAGAAGAGTACCCAGATAGCATGCCAGCTTGTGACAAGGCTGTTAGTCACTTGCTGTCAGCTTGTCAAACTTGAAAATGTTTTCAAAACAGTAAAAAAAATCATGAAGAGAGACAACAGTCTTGTTGGTTGTTAAACGCCAAGCTTCTTGAAACAAGTAGCTATGTGAGGAAGTTAGTTAAACTTTAGAAATGAATCGTATCGCTTGGGTTCGTTTCTCTTCCGCTATCATCCCAGTACAACGAAGTCCCATCACGTTTGGAGTGACTCGATTTAGGAATTTTGTCGGTGGGAGAGGCATTGTGGTGAACTACGTGAAGCTTAAACAACACTGTAAAACACCAAGCGGCCGTGGCTCAGTGGTAGAGCGTTGGCTTAGCATTTGGGCGGTCCTGGGATCGATCCCAGCGACTGAGCATCCTGACTAAGGTTTTTCCAGGGGTTTTCTCAGTCACATCAGAAAAAATTTGGGATGACACCTAGAAAAATAAACCTTGGCTGTCTACCTACCAATATCCTCTCCCTACTATATGCCAGCCTGAGGCTAAGATACCTAAAGATCACAAAATAAATTCAAATTCGAATCGGTTTCGAATCTCAGAGAGGTGACTGACAATCTGAAAGTCCTTTTTTTTAAAAAAAAAACTTTACTTTTTGTTTTTGAATTTCTAAATAGTTGCTCCTTTTTTATTTATTTTGCGTTTCTCAACGTTTTAGTAAATACCCCCAAAAAGTTCAGACACCTCAGGTTAGTTTTTTTTTTAAGCAATGAAATCATTCCGAGAACAGTACTAACTAACCGCGTTCAATACTAATTTACTCGATACGTTGACAGTGGCACATGTTTAGTTTCAGGAGTTAGCCAGGCCTCGTGAAAAAGTCTATTTCGTGGACAAATAACACATAAAACTACTACACACCAATGCTTAAAGTCATTCTGAACGAGAACACTCTTCATGTGCCACTAAATTCCATGTCCAAGTTGATGAAATACATAACCGACGTTCTTTCTCAACATCTTCAGCACCATAGTGGTTAAGGCAAACGGGCAGCAAATCGGGCAGAAACAAGTGCGAAATATTTCAACTGTACTTTAAGACGAGAGAATAAGACATGTCCGTAACGGAGTACAGACGGGATGTATACAAGATAACACTTTTTTCTAAAACTAATGTAAAAATATACTTCATTCCGTTTATTAAATCCCGCTTGAAATCTGTTTGTCATTCTTACCCTGTCAAGACTATTTCAAGGTTGATTTTTTGTAAACTAGACTGCTTGATTCCAACTTGCTTAAACGTTCTTGACTTGATTTTCTAAGTTTGCATTCAGTTAGCACACTTGTCAAAACAAGTTTCATTCAGTTTTTAGTGGGTAGAAAGTTTATATATTTTTAAAGGTGTATTTGTAGAAATCTTTTCACAACACTTACTTTTATGGGAATATTTTTAGCCGTTTTGTGTGATCCATTTTGTTCCCACTGTCATGATAAACTCTGGATTAGCTACTAACTTTTGCTTTGACCCTAGCTTTACCAAGGTTGGGAAAAATGTGCCAAACATTTTTTTTTCTTTATTTTATATTCTTTTACATTGAATATAATCTGATCTTTTTCATCTTCCTGCTATTTGTTCATAACATAATAGCGTGTGTATTTATACGGATACACTTTTTCATTTCATCGCATATGACGTATTTATAAAATGAATTTGTGATGTTGGTAATCCATGTCATTTAAATTTCAAGCCAATCTCAGGCATTTATTTCGTGTTCTATGTCCATTGTTGAAACATTTCCGCCTTAAAGTAATTGTTGATAGTATAAATAAACCAATTTATGGTTATATGCGTTACATGCATTCTGTAAATAAGTGTTTCCTTCTGTCGTGGTGTTTAGTTGAAGCAAGCCTTGTGTAAGTTGATTCCAGTAAGAGTCGCAAGAACTATTTTGTGCATGATATGGATGTTCTTACTGAAGAAGAAATTACCACATATTTAGAAGCAGATTTATCTTCAGAGTTAGAAAATGTAAGCGACAGTGAACATGTTAACTACGGAAGAAATCGATGATAAATAATGACTCAAGTTCTAGTGACGATGAAGCAGTTGAAACTAAATACAATAATAGTGGATTTGTCAACACAGATTTTAGATATACAACAAATTCTGGCAGAGTATATCTTTCTTAGCACCAAGACAGTCAATAGGAGACTTTCGACAACTAACAGGCGTAACCCCAGAGGGAAAGATAACCAATATCTTGGACTCGTTTCAGAAATTTTTTACATAAGATGTTGTTGATATAATTATAAAGCATTCAAATGAGAAGGCGACTAGAAAACAAGTCCCTCCTACAAGTGAGAAAGAAATATATGCACTTATTGGGATTTTTATTTTGATTGGAGTAAATTATGATCAACAAATTTCAATCCACGATTTATGTTCCAAATTATTTGGAAGAGAAATATACTTTGGAGTAATGAGTAAAACAAGTTTCCTTCAACTTTTATCAATTCTACGTTCTGACGATAAGAATACTAGACCAAAAAGACGTGAAAAAGACAAATTTGCGCCGCTGAGGGAATAAATTGACAAAATAAATGAAGTGTTTCCTAAATGCTTCCATTGTGGTCCGCACACTGCAATTGATGAAATGTTGTCTCTTTTCAGGGCCGTTGTCCCTTTAAAGTATTAATGAAAAAAAAAGACTGGTAAATATGGCATCCTCATAAGAATGTTGACTGAGGTAATTGAGAGGTATGACATAAAAATGGAAGTATATGCCGGAAACGACAGTCATCCTGCTGAAGAAAGAAAACCACTACAAGTTATCAAAAGATTGGTAGATCCCATAATAAATACAGGTAATAAAGTGAACACTGATAGGTATTACACATATGTCGAACTTGCTGATGTTCTGTATACAGATTTTAAACTCACCTTGGTAGGTACACTCAAAGCCAACGCAAGAGATATCCCAAAGGATCTGAAAAAAAAAACAGATTCGATAGAAATTATATTTATCGACGTTCGCTTTTACCGACCCGTCTACCAAAAAACCACCAGTTATTGTGGTTTCTAATATAACCAAGGAGAAACCGAAGAAAAGTCTCTTGATGCTCTCCACTCAACATCGAGATGCTGAAGTAGAAGCCGGGTCTCCTAAAAAGAAAACCCACATGAACCTATGTTACAACTCGACAAAAGGAGGAGTGGACCCTATAGACCAAATGGCTCGTCACTACACTACAATGAGAGGTACTAGAAGATGACCAATGTCAGATTTCTACACGCTGATTGAAATATATGCGCTATCAGTTCATACACGCTTTACATTGAGAATGTTCCCACATACCAACAAGGGAAAAATAACGTACGAAAGACGTATCTACAAGAATTGGGAAAACTACTGGTGCAGCCCTTCGTAGAAGAGCGTTCTCAGAATCTGCGAGGAGTACACTTACCGATAATGAAAGCCATTTAGCACATGCTTGGTAGAGAACTTCAACGCCAGAATATCATCATCCAAGAAGAACCTCATCTGAAGAGAAGATGTTACATCTGTGTGAGTCAGGCAATAGACAGGAAAGCTCATCAAAATGTCACCAAAAGTAATATCTGATGTGCAAATTGAGGACTAAATTTGTATAGAAAATATGCTGATACAAAAGTTGTGTGCGCTGGAGCATCTTGCACCGTAAATGATAACGAATAAACAAATGTATTCGTTCTCTAAATGAGTAACAATATAACTCATATTTGTTAAAACTTTTGCACAAATCAGAAAGATAAAATATGTTGGTAATTCTAGGGTTAAAAATTTCTTCGATATATGTGGAGAAAAGTGACGAATATACTCCATTTTCCGTAGATTAGTTTCTTAAAAAAGTAAGCTACCACCGAGGTGGCCCGGTTTTGGATTCTATTTACGCTTCTCATGTTTTTTTTACTTCTATTCGGGGTGCCAACACTACTAATTTGTAGTTTCCGGCCATCATAATAAGTTTTTTTTTCCAACGTATTTCTTCAAAGTCTGACTAAGATGTGTATAATATAGGGTCCTCATTCTCCTTTCCATTTCCCGGAAGATATGTTCATCGTGGCACACCATCCCTTAAAGTATGGGTCGTAGAGACCATAAGAACTAGAAATGTAACTGAAATGAATCAGTATACTAAGTGGCAAGAATGTAACAGGTAATGGTACAAAAATCCTGAACGAGAAATGTTTGGTATTTTGTGCAATTTTGTACAAGAATGTCCGTGACGTAATTTATTGTCTTCTCTCCGGTTGGAACATCATCTGACTTCTTTATTTTCATCTACGTCATTATTATATTCTTCTCTATAGGAAAACTCAGATCAAAGGAACCAACTAAATATCTCTTTCAAGAAGTTGTTTTGTCCTTGTCTTGTGAGTGTACCTTTTGATACTCTGTTGTATCGCCGCGCAAAGAAGCAGTTTGTGTTGTTGTAAAACCTATTATCATTTGTCCGTCTCACTGTTTTGTCGTGTTTTTCTTATTGAATCCTAAACCTTCTAACTCTTCATCTATTTTAACTTTATCTTTGCTTCTTCTTCTTCTTCCAGTTCATTTTCTTTTTTTGTCTTTCCATTCATACTAGCAACTGAAGTGGAGACTCCCAACGTTTCGTATTCTCTTCGTTGACGTTCATCAGAAATTCATTAGTATGTTTTGCTCCGCCTCTTTGAGTTAGTTCTTCGTTTCGACTACTACTACTGTTGCTTCATCTTCTTCTTCTACGTTCTCCCGCTTGGGCCTTGTCAGCTTTTTTTTTTCCTCATCCACGTCTTCCTTACGCGAAACTCATTTCCATTTCCGTTATTAATGGAACCCAAAAGCAAAGGATGTAAAGGAAGAAGGCGCTTCGGGCGAAGGCTAAAGAAATCTCCCGTCCGCCTTCCTTCCCTGTAAGGGAAGAAACGATGGAGAGGTTAAGAACGGGAAAAAAAACGGGGTCTAAACGAATCATAGAAGGAGATGGTTCAACTGAAAACAAGTGGAAGAGGGAGTGAATGTTACAGGCAAAGTAGAAGTTAATTCGAAAACAAAATCACTTCCTTTGTTTCTCGCTTTTTTTTTTAGAAATACTAACTAGTTGCAATGTAACGATGTAATGGATAGACGGCTTCTTTTCTCTTTTTTAAAAAAATATATTAAAATAAAAGCTCTTGAGAACAATATATACATACGGCTAACAGGAGTTTTGAGGTAAAAACATCCATTTTTATGAGGAAACCCGTAATTTTCCATCTTCTTATCAACTTCACTACTTATACCAGCAATAAATTCGATTCTTTTAATGTATGGTGTTGTGTATTACATATACACATAACACACATACACACGCAATGAAATACTTCAATGGAAACAAAATGGGAAGACATAGAGAGAGAAACAGGAAGGAAAACAGAGGGAGAAAAGTTGTATGAAAGCAAAGCTTCCTAGAATATTGCAAAGGGTTATCATAACAGTGCTTCCGAGCCAGAAGAGAATGTGTGTGTGTATGTATCTCAAACTCCTCATACACTCTCTGTCTGTCTCTCTCTCTCTCTCCCTTTCTCCTCCCCTCTTTCTTCTCGGTTAGAAGCAATTTTTATTGTGATAACAAGTTGTTGATAAACTGATTTATAGCAGACCAACCATATAATTTATTCCCCTTGTACTATTTCTCCCCTCCCTTTACTTGCTTTTTCTGTTTGCTTCCCCTTCTTTCTTTTCGCTTTTACATTCTTCTACCAACAAGGGAAAGAAAGATAAATCATTAAAGAAAATGATCTTGGATCAATATATCTTTTCTCCCTTTTCATTTTTTTTTTTTCATTATTATTTCGCAGAACTTGAATTTCTCATCGCAGTACCTCTTTAGTACATGGCCATTAGTTCTATAACTCTGCACAGTTGAATCTTGGAATATCTTCACAAAGACATTTAAATTGGCTTATAGAGTAGACAATAAGCTTATTGTTTTATTTATATTTAGTTATTATTTTGTCATCCATCTCTTCTTCTTCTTTTCAGCGATCTGCTGAGATAAGCAGATTTCTTCATTTTTCCTACCTAGGTCAATCTCTTGAGCTGCAATTCAACTCCTTCCATCGTTCAGGTCATGAATATTTTTTATGATGATGATAGAATAGAATAGAGATGTTCACCGTTATGAGACACAGGAAAGTCCAAGCACAACTAGGAGTTGTGGTACTCTCCAGGTGGTTTCGAGAGAGAACATCGACATCAAGAGTGGAAGGTGTGTGATTGGGAAGCGGGTCGACTGGGTGGCGCAGTTGGTATCGCATTGGGACGGTAATCCAAAGGTTCCGGGTTCGATCCCAGGTCCAGTCACATAGTTTTCACTCTTTAATATTAATTGTATCTGTACCTATAGAGGCTTGATGTACAGAAAAAATCGGAAGTTGCCTCCATTTCAACTTTGGAAATTTTTATGTTCTTCTCATGTTTTATTCTTTTAATATTCTCTACTAAATAGTCCATTCTCTATTGTATGAAATGCTCCACCCATTTTGCGTTTCTCCGCCGCATATTTTATATCAAGTTCCGCGTCCGTATTCAATGGTTAATATATTAAATATTAAGTGACTATATTCAACATAATCTACCCATAATGCGAGCTCCTGCGTAGCCTAGTCGGTAGCACCCTCGATTTCAGTGCGAGCGGTCCCGGGTTCGATTCCAGGTGGGGGCTCAAAAATTTCGGTGTTGACTCAGCATCGTGAGGACAATTGGGGAGCTTCTGTGAATAAAAGACAGTGGCGATCACAGTGAGAGCTTCGGCTCTCCTCTTCCAACCCGTCTGGTCAGCGTGGGAGCAGTAGACAAACTCCTCCCTTCGGGGAGATGCCTCATCCACTAGTGGATTGAATATGGCTGTGATTTATTTATACCCATAATTCAAAAAGCAAAATTAGGGGAGAAATAAGAATCTTATTAGAAAGACGAATGGTCATTCTAAGTTTCTAGATGCAACACGTCATTAAGGACGAAAGAGGATGGAGACGTAGGAATTACAATGATAAAAACATTAGTGTTGCTCACGAGACGAGACAAGAATTCAGGCTGTCTCGTTTCGTGAAAATTTTATCTCATCTCGAGTCTCGTCACGTAAATATATGCTTGTCTTGTGTCGTGTCCCATCTCGAAAAGATGTGCTTGTCTCGTCTTGTCGCGAATTTATTTTAAACATTTTTCGTACCTTTGAAGCAGACATGGAATAATCATATCAGTCTAGTGGTGCATCCAGAGAGGAGGAGACGCGCCTCCTCGTCAAAGGAAAGTACTTTCTTTCTATAGTAGAGAAAAGAACAAAATACAACAAGTATAAAACAATAGATCGTCTCAATACACAACACAGCCACAACCTTTCAGGAACGGATGCTTTCACCCAGTGGCGGCGTAAGATAAGCTGGGGCCCGGGGTAAGTGAATTTGATTGGGCCCTTTCTCAAACACAATCGTGAGCCCAGACTGCTCCTATTGGCCGCAATATCCTACTTTCCCGTTATTCGCGGGAAACTGGGGGGCACGCGGGAGACTCACTAACGAAGACGGAGAACTTCTTCACTTGCTATAGCCTATGTATGATAATGAATACTGAGATTGTGGAGAGCCATGCTTTTCAACCATCGGAGTACAGCCAAGCGCGCAAGTAAGAATCCTGAGACGGCGTAATTATTTCGTCACCGACCACCATCGAGGTGTTCTACTGATTTATCTTAACGAGTGATTATTCACTTGTGTCTGCGACCGGACTAAGAAAATACATCATTTGTATTTTTATAATAAAATGTCAGACACGTTACGCATGAGTCAATCGCAGAAAAATTTCCAATTTGTTCACAAGAGCTCAGGATAAATCAAGAATGCAATCATCCCTTCTGAAAAATGTATTTCTTCATCCTCTAATGAGTCTAATCCATCACTCTAGCATACTAGCTCCAACTCCACCTCATTCCACTACTTCGTTACTACTGTCCACCGCTATCTCCACTGTACTTCTTCTGTATCTTTCATTCACAAAGGTTGGGGATTCTATACGCATCATCGCCAAGTATTTACGCGCGAAACGCGTTTAACGAAGAAGGTTGCAGCTAGTGGCAGCTAAATGTTCGATGCACTGAAAGTATTTATTCTAAACTTTACATTGACGAAAAATCCTTGCTTGACATCTTTGTGCGTCTCGATGAAATTGGGAAAACCATCCAAAATTTTACCTTAGTACTGGAGTAGCCGAACTAGAAAACATACCATATTTTACATAACAAACTAATTGTACAGATGGCAGCTACAGACAGAAAATGTACATAATCACATTCCGAAAATGTTGGAAAAGCTTTCCCCTCCCCTTTGTGTCGTTACTGATTTCAACTAAACCAATATTACGCTTGGTACAACTCAAAGGCAAGCCTTTCCAGCTTCTTCCAAAATACTTATTTTGACAGTCTTTTTCTCCACTTCAACAACAAGGAAGCTTACGTCATTCTTTCTGATTTCAAAGGGTGAGAGCACTACCAATCGCGAAGGTTTCTTTATAGCATCTCAGATACACAAACATTCATTATTATAAAATAGGTTAGCAACACTAATAACCGGGCTCCTTAGAGACGGTAGATTCTATTGTGTCAAATAACATTTATGCCAAGTTTTATGCGAATACCTCAAACGATTTGGAAGTAATGGTGACTGAAAATGTCCGGAGTTTCTATCAATTTCATGAGTCAAATGTTGAGTTGGTACCATAACTAAAGCCCTGAACTTCCACTAAGCCACGATGTTTGGAAGCGGTGTTGAAACCTAGGTGCTTCCCCTTCCCTACGCGCAATGTTCATCTGAAATTCCCAGCATTTACGTATTTATCATAGGGATCGGGTGCTATTGGATACCACATTTAAATTTGTCGCAGTGATATTTCCAGGAGTTCGTTTACACTAATGATGGCAGTTGGAGCGCTCATAACGTTAAATAGTGTAAAATATTATCTTACCTACTAAGTTTCACTTTACAATATTTGAGAGCTGCAAACGCAATTTCCCGCAAGGTTTTCAAAGAAACTAGTAAATGATCCATGCTTTTGTAAAGGGAACCTAAAGAGCATTGATATGAAGAGCATTAAAGAAAGTTTCACTATTTGCCACTAGACGACAATAAAATGGAACAGAATGCAATCCACGATGCTACGTTCTCCCTTAAATTAAAATGGGCGTGTGTCGGGATTTCTCCTGGAAATCAACTGGTCACGAAATTAACGGGATGGGAAGTTTCCTTTGGGTCATCCTCTATTTATATAATATTTGCATTTGGCAGGTATTAGATCAATTAATTAACATGTCAACTTAATCAAGAATTTTAATCTAACATTGAAATTAACTTCAGCGCAACCTTTTATATAAAAGTGAATGGGAAAACAGTAACTTCACCTACGTATGAAGTGTTGTCTACCCTTCAGGCGTTCAGAACAAAATTTCGAAAACTTTGAAGTCCTGTATGTAACTCGTGTTCCGCGAAACTCCGAAGCGTAGTACTACAAGAGTATTCGTTTGAACACATCATCAATGTACTGTGGAAGTTTTATTCTGATTTTCGTGTCCCATCGGAGACAGTTTCCTTGTTAGTAAGATTTCCCTCTTTTGAAGTGAAAAACGCTGTGTGGATTTTCAAGACACATATCTCATTCCGACTGAGTATTTCTTGACACAAATTAAATAGCTCAGTTAACATTTTTCGAGACATTAGAGACGAGACGAGACTTTTCAAGAGCTGTCTCGTCTCGTCTTGTCTCCAATTTCAGAAAGTGTCTCCTCTCGAGTGATGAGATATGTCTCATCTCGTGGGCAACACTATAAAACATGGGAGAAACGAAGTCACAGAGACGAATAACAACGTTGAGATCCAGTTTAATACGCGTGGAATGAAAGGAATATCTTAAACGAATTACAACAAGAGTCCAGAGAGAAAGACAACCGAGTCCAGAAAGTTTGCTTTAACTTTTTCGTAGTAGCAGCCAAACAAATATTAAAATTACGAAACAAAATATAACGAATTGGATTTCCTTTTCATATTTGGTATTGCATTGTAAGAAATTATGAATTTCCTTCTTAGTGGACCCAAAAGTTATAAGCGTTTTCAAATTCCACTTTGTCATTTTATCTGTAGAAATAACCTACCGCCTAAATAAGAGCAAGTAGAGAGCTAGAATCTTACTTATAATTGAGTTCAGTGATTTCAAGGTATCGACTTGCTTTTCATCTGAATACAAAACTTCTCTCATGGTACTTTTGTTGCACTGCATGCACTCACACTTTAAGGCATGCTAGAGGTGAAACTTGACTTCAGATGTCAGTCCAAGAACCTGGATTTGTTTGGTCGTTTTCAATCTTCTGTTCCGATATTAATTCACTACACATACTTAGTCTTTAACGTATTCTATAGCCTAGACGAAAACCAGTAGAAGGAAAATTAACTTCTGATTGGGTTACTAGCAACCTTGCATTACCACATTGTTTCTAACCTGAAGACATTATAGCCATTCCTTGAGGCATTTCTTTCTTTTTTTTATTATATGCACTCCATCTCGTAATGTACTCCACGTAGAGACAATATATGACTTCATATTTCAGTTCAGCGTCCCCGATTTACTCAATCGTTTTCAATCTGCTTGTGTAAGTTGTCAAAAAAGCCCTTTTGTAAAGTATTTTTGTTTACTACACCTATTTCAGTACGTTATCATAAAGTCCACCCTAAGACTATACTTTAGTTACTTGAACTTGTTTTCCTCTTATAATGTACTTTAAATTTGTTTCCCCTTATACTATATCTTAACTTGTTTTCCTCTTATACTATACTTTAAACTTGTTTTCCTCTTATGCTATAGTTTAAACTTGTTTTCCCCTTATACTATACTTTAAACTTGTTTTCCTCTTATACTTTAAACTTGTATACTATATTTTAACTTTGTTTTCCCCTTATATTATAATTTAACTTGTTTTCCTCTTATACTGTACTTTAAACTTGTTTTTCACTTATACTATAATTTAAACTTGTTTTCCTCTAATACTATACTTTAAACTTATTTTCTTCTTATACTATACTTTAAACTTGTTTTCCCATTATACTATACTTTAAACTTGTTTTCTTATACTATATTTTAACTTTGTTTTCCCCTTATATTATAATTTAAACTTGTTTTTTCCTTATACTATACTTTAAACTTGTTTTCCTCTTATACTATACATTAAACTTATCTTCCTCTTATGCTATACTTTAAACTTGTTTTCCCCTTATATTATACTCTAAACTTGTTTTCCTCTTATACTTTAAACTTGTATACTATATTTTAACTTTGTTTTCCCCTTATATTATAATTTAAGCTTGTTTTCCTCTTATACTGTACTTTAAACTTTTTTTCCCCTTATACTATACTTTAAAATTGTTTTATTCTTATACTATACTTTAAACTTGTTTTCTCTTATAATAAACCTTAAGCTTGTTTTTCTCTTAAACTATACTTTAAACTTGTTTTGCTCTTATACTACTGTCAGATAGCTTCCCTTGACGTATAACAAATATTACTCAAATCCTATTTTAGACTTACAATGGACTTTGATCGTTTTCCTCTTCAATTCTTCAAGTACGATAGTTCACAGGACTAATGAAACTATTTCACTTGATTTAGCTATGCTGTACTATTTATAATAGGTTCTTGTATGACGTAGAGGATAAGGGTATTGATAATATATCTGCAACATTTCGTAATAAGTACTCCTAGCTTAACGCAAGCCTCTCAGATGTATGAATACGGGGCGCATTTGTTAAATGAATGAACCTGACACTTGAAATGTTTATAACCGAGCAGTTACTCTATAACCTGTAAATTCAGTGCTCATATTTAGTACATCTCGTGTAAGATCATTCTTGAAAAATAAGATTTAAGAATTCACCATTACCAATATCAACAAGTAACAATTAAATCAACAGTAACTAATAATACTTCGTTATTGAAGAACTAACAGTAAGAGGACAACACATTCTTATTATGTAAGCCATGAATGCTGAATTAAAGTCAGAGGTATCCTGGACTCACGTCTAGTAGAGAGGTCTGAAAAGAACGTCGTTCAAGTTTTCAAGGCACCAGCTGGTACAATCGATCCAAGGTTGATATGACTAGAAGAACCCTGCAAAAAACATCAGTCACGACAGCCTGCCGTGGAGTTCGAATCGAGGACTCCCCGAATGTGCAACGGTCTACGAACTCAGTGTAAGCATTCGTACAGTCAGTGTACTCTTCTGAATTTGAAAATAAGGTGGAATTTGACGATTGGGTGATTTGAATTTCCCGTAAACGGACGTTCTCACTGTATCCACAATTTCTTTCCATATCGATGGCGCCCTTCCGGGGAAAAGATCATAAATACACCCTCTCAACTTCGTATACTGGAACTTTATGCTTATATCATCAGGGAATTATCTACCATACTTTGTCCAAAGGTTCCTGTGGACATTTCTTGGTGCCTGTCTTATAATACCACAACATTCAAAGCGAGTTTTCCGGATTTGTTTTTTAAGTGCTTTTCTTTACTTATGCCCCATCGATTGGATCTGAAACAAAAGAAGCTTATTGAGTTTCCCAATAATATTTGCCATATGTTTTAGTACTCAATCTTGCAGGCTACAATATTATGTTTGTAACCAGGGTGAGCTTTTGTGCATGTGTAAATTCAGCTATTCTCGCCTGGAATCTCGGCAATGATCCCTTAGTGCTTTAGGGATCTGTCAGAGGATGTTCCACATATTGATCCCTATTAGGCCTAGCCTAAAGCACTAAGTTGAACCTTGGCTTCCTGGCTCAAAGTCGTCGGGGCTCTGGGGAACATCCTCTGACAGATCGGTACCTCTATAAATACCGAGATGATACGAAAGTGGTCTTATAAGAACCCTTAAGAGCAACGTACAACGCACTGCACTCACTATTTTAACGCAAGAGGGGTCGATCTGTGAACTCCTGACTAACGTACTATACACTACGTAATTACTGCGTAGAATTCATTAAACTCGAGGAGTGTTGAGTTTCAATAATGTATCGACTTTCCATATTGAGCAGATCGTTGAGAAACCAAGAGATCGAAATTCCAAGATAAAACCTAGTTGTCACACTCTATTGTCAAAACAAAGGAACCACACAAATTGTTATCTAAACATGACCCCTAAAATCACCATTAAATTAAACTATAATTTTGAAGATCTAATGCTGGCACATCTTTGTATTATTTAATTTAATGTCAAAGCAAACCTACCACCGACCAACGAACTCATTCACATTAGTGCTTCAAACAACAAGACTGATCAGGCAATACAAAATAGTCAGCAATAATGTAATTGTCATTTCTTAACTTCAAGTCAAATTCGAGCCTAGACTGTTCCTGCTACTGAGAACCATAAGAAAATATTCCAAATTTATTCAAGCTTGCCTTCTAGGTACTTACTTCAACAAGTTAGATAGGTAAATTGATTGATTGATTCATTCATTCATTAGAAATACGCTTAATGGGCGTGTTTATAGCTGTAAATCCCAACAGTAGCAGACTTCTTTCCCTTTCTCGCGAATCTGAAAAGAAGACAATCTTGTATTCATGTTATTCTTATAACGTTAAAGAAACGTACAGTGCAAATGGACCAGAATACCAGTTGTTTTTTGTTTTCTATTTAAAACAATAGCATTGCTCTTCGTCTCTCCTCTCATCGCCATTACCCCAGCTGAGAAAAAGTTCTCTCGACTAAATCTATCGTATTCTTTTCCGTAGAAATTTTTCCGTACGATCACTTCTCCACAGAAACCCATTTCTCTACGTCCTTTTTTTAGTAGTGAACCCTTAGACCGGAGAAGTAAATGGATAGTTAATAATCGCCACTCGGACACACACACACACATCTACAAGTTTGAATGGTTGCTTGCTAACAGAGAGAGAGAGAGAGAACCAAAAGGCCGTTTAGGGAACAACGTATGAGGCCAACTTCCACTAACACATTCCGCTGACTTGCTATATACGCACTTTGCAGACTTAATGGCCCTTGCCCCAGTGCCGAAAGCAACGATTGGATAGAGAGGACAAGCGTAACATTTTGCTGTTACCCACTCAACCATTTCAACAAGACAAATGACGATCACACGACAGGCCAGTTTTCGCCACCCTCCTCCCGTTGCTATTGTTGTTACTTGCATAGAACATTGGGTCTACCAGAAAAAAAATAGTTGCAAAATATACAGTTTTATTCACATACACCAGCGCACAAAATCGCATATATACATGTAATCACACACACACATACATGCGAATGTGTTCACAGTACCCTGTTGAGCCATTTTGAATTCGTTTCTAGCATTGTTTAGTAGACAATCCGAAAATACGAGTTTATAAAATATTGCCAAACCAAAATTAGTGGCCTGGAATAGATTCTATTTTTTTCTTGTTTTTATGCAAAGTTTTGGTCATTTTCTGTCAAATTAAATCACCAAGTCATAAATACAGTGTTTGGATGTTATTTACAACACAAACTGCTTTAGGAAGATATATATGTGACTACCAATAGATAGGTTGATTTAGAGTTCTTCTAATTTCTCTGATTTTATAAATTAGTTTGTTATTTTAGCGAAGAAAAATTTTAAAATCATGCTATACCTACTGCAACATGGTTTATAATACCGAATTTGTGATTCAGCTCTAGGCGAGTGAATCTATACAAGGTCAGCGTTTTATTCTCGAAGCGTATTATATTGCTTGCGGGACAGTGGTAAGACAGACTCACATTCTTCATCTTAATTTGTAAGTGAGGTCGTTACAAGCTTACCAAACATAAACATATTAGATAATCATGACTTTCTAATATTCTATATACTCACCCCCAGATAGCATGCCAACTTGAAACAAGATGGTCAGTCACTTGCTTTGAGCTTGACAAGCTTGGTATTGTGTTGAAGGTAATAAACAAGCATGAAATAAACTTGTTTGAAAAACATAAGTGACTTGGTTGTTATAACAAACCAAATTCAAGTTGCACTTATGCGAGGAAGCTTGTCAGACTTCTCGCTGTCGCCGTATGCTAGGACTGTTACGCCGTAGGATGATCTTCGCCAACTCCCACCATTTTACTAAAAAGAATCTCTTGCGATCTGATGAACTAAAGGTGCAGTTTCGTTTAGGCGATGGTCGTATGCAATGACCGCATTCAGTGAATACGTGCAACGGAAGCATGTAGTGGGGTAGTTTCCTTTGTGCATTTAGCGCGTGCTTTTTTTTTTTTTTT
>JAGDQP010006536.1:53884-71760 GCA_022664845.1 Lepisma saccharinum | reverse complement strand
ATACCGTGATACGGTCTAGGAATGATTCGAAATTTGACCCTATGAAAATTCTTTTTGTAATAATTCCGTTATTTATCCTATACTGACGTTTTAATTTTCTTTATTAGCGATGTGCTTTAATACTTTTCAGAAACCATTGAAATTAGGTTGCGGGTCGGATTAACTTCCTATGTCCGACACACATTATTTTTAGATTATCTTGATTATTGTTCACCTGATAACGATTTTGTTTTCGTTACTAACGGATTACAAACGATGTTAGCAGGTTGCATGCTTAATTAAACTATAGACATGTCTGGGAAGGGTTCAAAGTTTGACCCTTTGAAAGTTCATTTTGTAATATGTCCGTTATTTCTCTGTTACTAACGATTTAATTTTCGTTACTAACGGTTACTAACGAATTACAAACAATGTACTTTAATACTTTTTAGAAATCTTTGAAATTAGGTTGTGGGTCGGGCTAACTTCACATGCCCGACCCACATTACTTTTGGAATATCTTCGTTATTGTTCAGTTGCTAACGATTTCGTTTTCGTTACTAACGAGTACTAATGGATTACAAACGATGGTAGCAGTTTGGGTGTTTCATTGGAATATTCGCGTGTCTGGGAGGGGTTCACAATTTGACCCTTTGAATGTTCTTTTTGTAATATTTCCGTTACTAACGATTTAATTTTCGTTACTAACGGTTACTAACGAATTACAAACGATGTACATTGATTCTTTTAAGAAATCATTGAAATTAGGTTGTGGGTCGGGCTAACTTCACATGCCCGACCCACATTACTTTTGGAATATCTTCGTTATTGTTCAGTTGCTAATCATTTCGTTTTCGTTACTAACGAGTACTAACGCATTACGAACTATTTTAGCAGTTTGAGTGTTTCATTAGATTATTCGCGTGTCTGGGAGGGGTTCACAATTTGACCCTTTGAATGTTCCTTTTGTAATATTTCCGTTATTTTTCCATTACTAACGATTTAATTTTCGTTACTAACGGTTACTAACGAATTACAAACGATGTACATTGATACTTTTTAGAAATCATTGAAATTAGGTTGTGGGTCGGGCTAACTTCACATGCCCGACCCAAATTACTTTTGGAATATCTTCGTTATTGTTCAGTTGGTAATCATTTCGTTTTTGTTACTAACTAGTACTAACGGATTACAAACGATAGTAGGAGTTTGGGTGTTTCATTAAATTATAGGCGTGTCTGCGAAGGGTTCAAAATTTGACCCTATGTATGTTATTTTTGTAATTTTTCCGTTATTATTCCGTTACTAACGATTTTATTTTCGTTACTAACGGTTACTAACGAATTACAAACCATGTAGTATCTTATTTTTTAGAAACTACTTGTGGGTCGGGCATGTGAAGTTGGCCCGACCCAAATTGTTTTTGAACTATCTTCGTTATTATTGAGTTACTAACGATTTAATTTTCGTTACTAACGGTTACTAACGAATTATAAACGATGTATGTTGTTTATTTTAGAAAGTTCTGTGTGGGTCGGGCCAGCTTCACAGACGTCATTTTCATTTTTCTTGATTTTTTTTGGAAGAAAAAATGAGGATTATTAGTCGTGTATAGCTGTATTCCGTCAACAGGTGGAGATATTAGCCAGTGATATACAGTGTTGTTAATCAGAAACGGAATTTACTAAAAGTGTAACTGATACTATTTGGCTCGATATAATAAAAGAAATTTGAGACCTATAATATGGGATTTTTAAAGACACTGATGTGTGTAATTGAAGAACGTCTGTTCCCTTTGAAGGAACTAAACTTAGCAGTGTTATATTTACAGTGACCGACTAATATAATTTAAAATTTTCTTTACGCGCTGCAAAGAAAACAAGTACGTTTTTACATACAGTCCTATGTATGTGTAATATAGAACTTTGATTTTAAAATACGCTTTAAGTATTTGTTGAGAACTGAAACTCATCCATTCATATAAACTTATCGTCTTCGTGATGAATGCCACAATATTTATTTTTGAAAATAGTATTGGAACAGTACTGAAGTTATAATTACGTGGTATTTTGGTATCGAGTTTGGTCTGTCCGAGGCCTGTGAGAAGCATGTACGAAGGAGTGGAAGAAGATTCCACGTCCTATACTTATGATGTACGGCTATTGCCGGGACACGTGATGATCACAATCAGGCCAACTAATGGTGATACAGTGGATTTATGGTGCTAGTTCAAATGCGGATGCTAGTTCAAATGAACTTTTGCCGAAGCACGAAACTCGTGGAAGAGTCAAATTAACGAAATCACTCCACCCCTCTGGTTAATCTATTGACAAAATGCTTCGTAGAGAAAAGCTGCAATGTCAATTAGAAGTGAATTACGGTTGAGAGAGCCAATTTAAAGCAAGCCTCTAATTTGAAATACAGATGAAATTTAGCGTTCATAGTTACCGCAAAGTTTGTTTCTTAGTGTACCAAATAACAAAGTTAATCCTTAATTTTAGTACGAGATTATTCAAAACGTTTGGGGAATCGTAGTTTACATTCACGAATTATTACATCAAAGCTGACGTAATAAGGAAGAAATTAGTGCAATCATTGGTGCATTTTCAGTTGTTGTTAGCGTCTAAACTTCCGTGGTTCAGTGTTAGACGCTGGAAGCAAAGTACATTCCAGTTCTCCAGTTCCATGTAACATTAATTAACATGTATATATCTTAACTTTAATATAATTTCATTTACACGTACCTCAATATTAATAATCAAGTATACTTCTACTACAGTTGATTTAAGACTCAACTAAAAGTTACGTAACTAAGATGCTTCCTGGTAAGATGAAAATTATAACTTAGTATAATAATAATAATAATAATAATAATAATAATAATAATAATAATAATAATTATCGTTTCTACTCTATATTGAAACTTCGAGATTTATATTCAACGCGACACCCCCAAAGAATTTGACTTCTTCCTTGACTTCCGTTAGAGCACTAATGTAAGATGAATAGTATTAAAGATGAACTAACGAACATTTCAAGAGTTAGCTGTCTCCAGAAAACTTTAAGAATTGTTGTGGGGTAGGCAAAGTTGACGTTTAAGTTAACTGTCCTTCCTTATTTCCATTTTTTCTCGTGTTGCGTTAGAGCACTAACGTCAGTTCACTAGAAAACTTGTGAAAAGGGAAATTTGACGTCCCGCTGACTGCCCTCATTATTTTATACTTCCTTCTTTGTTGTCATTAGAACACTAGGATTGGATCGCTAGCACTAATGTACACTAGCAAACACCTATGAAAGCTATACAGAAGCTAATTGGGGAAACTTGACATGAAGCTGGCGCAAACCATAGTTTTCCACTACTGTCTTTGATCCCATTGAATCACTGAATTTAAGTCACTAGCACAAACATATAGTTTTACTCGGGAGATCCTGCTGGTGAAGGAGGCCAAGTTTAGGTCAAAGTTACTGCCCTACGCAGTTTTCACTACTCCTCGGGTCCCAGTAGAGCACCAATGTTAGGTCGCTAGCACGAACGTGCACTAACGTGCACTAACGAACCCTTCCGATTTTATCTGCCAATGCTTTAAAGAAAGTTGTAAGGGAAACGTGTTATAAAAATTTGGCCTCAGGAAGCTTTTACCTCTTTCTCTGTTCCCAAAATAGCCCTAAGTTTGTGTCGTTTGCACTAACGATGAACTAACGAACTTATAATATGTTACTCGGAAAAAACTTTACGGAAGGTGAATAAGGGGCACTTGACAGCAAATTGGTCTCCCATAGTTTTTCACTTCTCTCTTACGCCCATTGGAGGACTAGCGATGCACTGACTAATGCGTTTAGTCTCATCAACTAATTCTATATGGGGCTAACTTAACGAAGCTGACGCACGTAGGTTCATTTTGTCGGCTCAAAGTGACAAGGATTAGCACTGGTATATAATTTGACTTGAGGCTGAATGAACCTCAGATCACTAGATATTAAGAAACGTCTCCAGTACCCATGCTTGTAACACTTGTAACGTTGGGTTTCGGCACTAGGAAGCATTAACGGCTGGAACTAATTTCGTCGTTAATACCTGAAGTTAACTATGCAAATTCATGACTTAACTGTTAAGTAAACTGGACCCTAAATATGGGTTCGCCTATAACAACGTTGCTAATAAATGTTTTACGTAAGAAAATGGGGAACTAAGAAGCATTAGATAATCGAATTCGAGGCCCACTACGAAAGTTTCCAAGGACTTTCGTCAGATTCAGCAGGGGATATGCCGCTTTTTTACGCAGTGTTTGATTTGTAGCAAAGTATAGATGGGATTTCCTCCGCGCTGGTAAATTTTTCCCTTGCTTTGTTTACATATTTTTCTGTTTACGGAGTCGTTTATGGATATACCTCTAGCAAGGGTTTGAACAATCCGAAAATACCGTATAGCACATTACTATTATTTATTGTTTAGTGTAGGGTTGCAAAAAGCTATACAGTTCTTTGTAGAAGGCAAATAGTTACATAGAGAAAGAGCTTGTTGCCCTACAGTAATAAATAACAAAAGCATGTAAAATACAAAAAAATAATGTAAAATACAAAAAGCGTAAAACAATATATACAATTACTAAATAAGTACCATGTACATGGCTATGATATGCGAGTAAAGTATAATAACAGTAACACAATGATGATAAAACATGATAAAACAACAAAATAATACATTTGTTAATAGTGAATAGTTGAAAAATCCTAAAAATATAATTAAATGAGTGACTGAGTGAGTGATGCGAATTTTCAGCAGTCATATATTACGTCCCTGATTTTTCTTTAAAAGGTATTTAAATTTCCCTCTTCTTTCAATTCAGTGTGAAGTTATTTCCAAACTTTGCTCCTCAGGTAACAAAATGATTTCATTCCGTAATTTGTCTTCTGGCACTTCGGAATGTGGACATTGTTAGAATCGTTAGAATGCAAACTACTATAAAACATATTGTCGGAAATGGGTATAAACACACTTACAAGTAAAGTACCCGAAGTGAAGACTCGAGTTGCTCGTCAAATGATACTTTAAATTGAAGCTACTGACGAGTATAGTACACCTGTGAAATCCTTGCTGCAGAGCTCCAGTAATAACAAGGTTATTACGAGTCAAAGTTCAAATAGAAAGCGAATTGAGCTGCTTGTGATGTCCATGTTTTGCTGATTATCCCGATGGTAATACATCGTAAGTTGCTCCCAATTAATGTAATGCGTAGAATGATATCCCTTTCTCTGCCTGATATCCCGCTTTCTGTTATTCGTGTATGAATGTCCTTGTGCATGTTTGCTCCTGTTATTGATGTCAATAAAAGGTATTTTTTTCTTTTCGTTCCAGAAAATTTAAGCAGGTGCTATCGTTCATGCTCTGTATGAGAAATATAGATTTGTTAATAGGAGAATGAATAGGTATGAAGATTCATTGTACAAACAAATAGTGGAGATACTTGAGGACAAGATGGAAATCATAGAAGAAGTTAGAACTCTTGCATTTGCTGGTGACAGTGATGATGGAGACTACGGTGATGACGTCTTTGATGAGGAAATGCCAAGTACATCGCAAGGTTCTCAAACACATCAAGAGTCTCCGACACCTGTAGCTTCTTCAGGTGAAGAATATCAGACTTCGCCAAAAAAACAAAAACACATCTTGGACGATGATTATAAAGAAGCAGCTTACATGTTTTGGACACACAATGAGAACCCGGAAAAGAAACGAAGGGAATTTTCATCTGTCAAGTCACAGTATAGATTAATTCAATCGAAAAACATCCTCTTTGAATATGAGAAAAAAAAGGCAAAAACCCAGTTATAAGAAACTTAAT
Source organism: Lepisma saccharinum (assembly GCA_022664845.1). Taxonomy (NCBI): domain Eukaryota; kingdom Metazoa; phylum Arthropoda; class Insecta; order Zygentoma; family Lepismatidae; genus Lepisma; species Lepisma saccharinum. Next base: position 65,938 of record JAGDQP010006536.1, on the reverse strand, counting down.
GCAGCAGTTCACGATAAATTCAAAGAAATGGTCGAGAGATGTGCAATTATACACCACAGTACTCTTCGCTTTTGGGCTCTTCAGATAAGTAAAGAGCTAGATCCGGATAATACTCTACAATTCAAGGCATCTCGTCACTGGCTGTCTAATTTTAAAAAGAGAAACAATATCGTCAGTCGTTCTATCACGCATAGGATTAGCAAAACGTGGAAATCAAAAGAGGCTGAATTAAATCACTTATCTACGACATTTATTACGTCCATGAAAGAACTTATGTTACTAGAAGACCTGAATCCTCGTCAAGTATTAAATGCTGATCAAAGTCGATTTGACAAGAAACTTCATGCATACAGGACTCATAGGACTAAAGGTACTGTGATTGTAAGAGGTGCATTTGGATCAATCAGTGCAACTACTCATTCATATATGATCATGCCGGTTATATCCATGGATGGTGAAATATTGCGTCCGATGTACGTTCTTGTATCCGAATCCAGTGGTCAATTTCCAGGAAATAAGCAAAAAGATCCCGATAACATAGTGTCCCATCCAGGAAAGACTGCAAACATGAACAAAAGTGATTTAAAAGAGTTTTATTCTGTATTCTGGAATAGCCTGCCTGCCGATCGTGATAAAGTCTTGCTTTTGCTGGATTCATGGAGTGCAAATAAGGATGATAACGTATCAAATGAATTATGTCCTAATCATATAAAACTGTCCAAACGTTTAATTCCTGGTGGTTGCACTGGTTTCATCCAACCACTTGATGTTTACTTCTTCCGTCCATGTAAATCATTTATCAGGTTCATTACTGACACAGTTATCGCTTCCTCGGAAATTAATCTCTGGCATCGGGATAACATTTTATGAATGCAGTCCTTCAATCTTCAAATTCAGCGCCTCACGATTTCGCAACATGATCAGGTTTGCGTTTTACAAAAGCGGCTACTTGGATAAGGAGCCCGAGCCCTGGATTTGTCCATTAGATTATTGTTTTGATTCTAATATAAGTGACGAGTGTTACAAGACCTCATGTGAGAACATCTCTTTTGTCAAGTGTGCTCATTGTGAGCAAAGTATCTGCTTATCACACGCCTTCATTGACGACTTACATATTGATTGTATCAATGTGTAGTGCTTTGTACGTGCCTCTTTCCTTCACATGAATCGCATTTCAATTCAAAACCATGTTCTTCTGACTTTTGTTCTGCCTTTCGTTGTGACTTGTTTCAATACAATTCGCTTTCTCTTTGAACTTTGACCCGCCATAACCTTTTTATTTCTGGAGCTCTGCAGCTAGGATTTCACAGACGTACTATACTCGTCACTAGCTTCAATTTAAGGTATCACTTGATGAGCAACTCGAGTCCTCACTTCGGGTACTTTACTTGTTAGTTTTCGGTGGTGTGTCGAATAAATAATTTTGTGCACCTGTACCAGGAAATAGTATTTCCTTCTAGATTCAAGGTAAGGCAACAACACTGATTCGTTGCATTTGGAAGTCGAAAGTGGGAGCCGAGCTTTCCGCATTATCCGAATAGCCCATTTCTCCATTGTTTCAATATTTTTTTATATTGTTTTGGTTGATTGTATACAGAACAGCCCCATAGTGCTCAAGAATAAGCCTAACATACGAGTTATAGTACTTAAGTCTGTGAGTTATAGGTAGATAATTTCTTATGTACTGAAAAATATCTTGATTTTCGACGCAGCAAGGGAGCATACTTTTCTTAACATGCTGCGTAATAGACAGTTTAAAATCAATGGGTATCCCTAGATATTTGAACGAATTACTTGTAGACATCTTATCGTTTCCAATCTGGAGTTTTATGTCAATTATGGGACGTGTGTAGTTTTCCTTTGATAAGATTAATGCTTCTGTTATTTGTGTTATACCAGTGGAGCATGCTTGGGATGTTAGTTTAAATAGTATGAGTTAATTGATCTAAAGAATTAGAGTAGCAGAATAAGAGACAGTTATCAGGATACAAGTAAACCTCCACATTTTTCACAAATATTGCAAGATCATTAATAAATAAATTGAATAGTTTTGGACCAAGGATTGATCCCTTCGGTATGCCAATTATAATACCCGCAAATTTGCATATAGAATTATTACCAAGTTTTATGTTTATTACTCTATTATGTAGGCAACTCCGAAACCATTTACATGCTTTATTAGACAGATTGAACTGGCCATATAATTAATCAACAATACATCTGGTTGTACAGTATCAAACGCGTAAATTTTTTCCAATGTTGATATGTTGTTGAATTCTCTTCCCATTCTAATTACGAATCCTAGTAACTTCAAGGCTTAATTTGTTATATTGGTAACATGTATGTTAAAAGTCAATTTCGAGTCAAAACTAAAACCAAGATCCTTAACTACGGTAGGTCTGTTTAGTACAATTTCATTAATGGAATAATCAAATTGATGAGTGGTTTTATTTCTATTAAATGATAATACTTTACATTGTACTTATGTTGACTCCAAGTTGATTAATAGCACACCAGTTTGCAATATTTTCTAAGCTTTGCTGAAGTCTTATGCATTCTCCGATAGAGTTGACTTTTGTATATGTTTTAAAGTCATCCGCAAATAACAATTTTTCATTATCAGGCACACAATCAGGAAGGTCATTAACAAATAAGAGGAATAACAAAGATCCTAGGTTCGAACCTTGAGGAACTCCTGAGAGTGCAGAATATTCATATGATTTGCATTCTTTATGGACAGCTGATTGCTTGCGATTTGTTAATTACGAATAGAGGAGATTAAGCACAATGGGTGAGAAGTGATAGTGATTTAATTTTTCCAGTAATATATTGTAATTAACCTTGTCAAATGCTTTCTCAAAGTCAATATAAATCACATCAACTTGCTTACCTCCGTCCATCGAATTTGCTATGTAGTCCGTAACAAGTGCTAAGTTTGTTTCCGTGGATTTCTGAGAAACAAAGCCATGCTGCTTAGTTGAAATAACTAGTTGAATATGATTACTAATTCTCTTGTATAAAATATGTTCAAATACTTTTGCAAAAGCTGGTAATATTGCAATTGGCCTGAAGTCATTAACGTCTCTACTATTATTAGATTTTGGGATAGGACAAACCAGGGCAGATTTCCATTTGTCGTGGAGAGTATATGTTTTTAGGGATAAGTTAAATGCTATCAATAGGGGATATTTAAATATATCAACACATAACTTAACTACATATGAGGGTATGCCATCAGAACCAACTGTCGTTTTCTATTTTAAATATTTGATAGCATTTTCAACTTCCTTTAGTTGAATTTGATTAATGCACAGTGTCCCTATTTCATCATTTCTATTACTAACAGCATCACCATTAAGATTAATATATGTGTGAGAGGAGGATAGAAATACCGATTGAAAACACAATGCATTCCCTATCTCATCATTCCTAGACAGCTCCTGACCTTCCAATTTTAATACATTTGGCGGTAGGTGCCTTTTTTATTTTTGATAAAATTCCACAGTTCGCTCGAGTTGGTATTAATATTATTTTCAGAATTAATTATAAAACTCTTATAAGCAATTCTAATGTCTTTCTTAATTTCCCTACGTAATCGAAGAAATTCTTGATAGAAAGGTGCTGAGTTATTGGTTTTGACCCTGGATTGTTTATGATAATATGCCTTGACCTTAAGTTTTCTAATAATATCTTTGGTGAACCAACACGGATACTTTGAAACAGTACTTATTTTACAAGGAACACACCTATCAAATATTTCATAGACAATATTAAAGAATTTACTTACTAAGTTATTAACATTCCGATACACTTGTAAGAATTCCCAATCAATAGCTTGTAGTTCCTGATACATCATCAGAAAATTTACCTTCCTAAAATTATAATAAGTGTTACTTTTCTGCTTTTCTTTCTTGACCATTCTGTTAACTATTTCTATTATTATAGCTGGGTGATGGATATCTTCCGGTACCAACGGTAACAATTCTCTATTAACTTCAACATTTTCAAGATTTAACATAACTAGATCTAGTGTGCGATTATTATTATTGGCTACATTGTTGAATGATCTCAAATCATAAAAAAATATATAAATTTCTACACTTAAAGAAGTGCTTTCCTCAAAATCAAATTTGGTACCTGCTAACTCCGGTGAATTGAAATCACCGATGAGGAGAATAGGACTGCCTTTCGGACAAGTGGATTCAATGCACGCAAATAGGTTATCATACAAATCTATACCTGAAACCGGTTCAAAATATACAACACAGATAAACATTGGTCTCCCCTTTACAGTTATTCTAGCAATCAGACACTCATATTGATCATCACAGCTACTCAATAAACACAGATTGAATATTTCAAGAGCCGAGATAAGTATCCCCCACCCTTTGACTTTCCAGTTTTATTAATATTGCGATCCTGTCTTAAAACAGTATACCTATTATCAAATAATTCACTGTCATAATGAGATTCATTAGTCCATTTTTAAGTAATTGTAATTATATCGTAATTATTTGAGATTACACTACAGAAAAAGTCATTGACGGAATACTTCTATTGACGGAATATCAGTACTCTTTTTCTCGCGTCCCGTGAGAAAGTCAAAGAGCTGATGTTGATTATTAGGACCGTACTGGCCAAAATGAGTTTGGTTAAAAATATACGTGCTATTTACTTGTTTTATTTCTTTTGTCGTCCTGTTTCTGATCTTTTTATAATGATCCCAAGAGCATGTACCCGTGGTTTTTGCCTGCTTAAATATTATTTTTTTAAAAATTAATTTAAGTTAGTTATTGTTGATCCAAAGTCGTCTGCTGGGGAGGATTCGAAAATGTCGAGAGCATATCTCACTAATTCTTCCCCCTCTTTGGAAATTGTACAAATCGAACAATGATGTTGAGGTAAGTAGGGCTCTGTCTGATACTTTCCTTATCTTCTCCTTAACTTATCCGACCAGAGCCAAAGATGTGAAATGCTCATAAATAAATTTAATCGAAGCAATTATTCACGCTTCATATTTGTACTATCAAAAAGTTTCCAATTATAACCGAAAGGATTTCAACTAACAATTAACTTTTAATCGTATATACCCTTATTATTCGCGAAGAGAATATGTAACTGAATCTCTAAAAGTTTCGAAAATTATGTATAATAATTTTCTACAGTTATAATATGAATTACTCTACCAAGTCCTAACGACAGTCTATCATTTCACTATTCAAACAACGAGTTTCAGAAAATTTAGTTAGTCTAAAATGGTGTTTTTACACTGACTTTGAAGTTGGGAAAATAAATCCTATTTAGATAGGTTTTCCTAAACTGCAATTTTTAACAGTTATTTGAAAGTTAAAGTTATTGCTATCACTGCTATGAAAAGTAGCCGCGTTTACCAGTGTGATGTTTTGATGGAACAAAAATATGTCACATTTTTAGCTTCACATCACTCTGGAGACATGTTTCAATTCTTTCCCGTTTTTTTTTCTATGCAGGAAAAATGTAACATAGAGGTTTGTTCGCGCATACGTTTCAGTTAATGGCACTAGTGGAAATTACTGTCTGATATAGTCCCAATAATTGAAATGGAATTTTAAAAAGCATAACACTATTTTCTACCGTTGTTGTATATTTCATATTGTGCAGGGAGGTTTAAAACGCCGATATTCTAATCACACCAACTTGCTACGTTTTGTGTTAATAAAGATCACCCTCAGTCTTCTCTATGATATTTGTAAGGACTCATTGTCCACCAAAGGAAATAAAACGTATGTTAAATATTGTATTGAATATTACGCTTTAATTATTTATTAACGTACAAGGAAATCAAGTAGTTTTTGCTGTTATGAATGAAGGGTATACTTAAACTGTCATTTACCGTTAGTCCTCGAAGTAATCTCTCTAGGCATCCAGAACCTCTTGCCAGACTTTTTAGTAGATCCCAAATGTCCTGGTGACAAATCTAGTCCACTTAGGAGCAAGAAAAACAAACGGTCGTGAGTGCCTGACGAAAATCTACCTCGTTAGCGAAGGATTTGCTACGAAGATGGTTATCCAGGGAATGAAAGAGATGACAATCTGTCCTAAGAGTACGCGGCTGGCAAACATAATCCAAACCAAGCCGCTGTATGTATCCCCGGCCACCCGTACCACATGAGGCCTAGCATTGTCGGCAACGAACAACATACCCTCGGGATTCATCAGTGTTGACTCGTGTTGCAGTACCTGTTGAACACGTTCCAACTGATGGAGCTGCAACTACGCAGTGATGGTGAAAGTTGTGGTTAGTGCACCACCTGCTGAATGGTCTACCAGATATAGAGCATGACCTGTTGTTGTAGAGGAGGTCTTCTTGTCTGAATCAGAGGGTCCTGTGGTGACAACCAATTGGCACTCTAGGGTGACTCGTTCAAGCCCCGACTTTTGTCACTGGTGAGCACTTAGTAAACTTTATTTTTATATGGGCCAGTCTAGTAACTTTTGACTTCGCCCGTCAGGATTCGCCCTCTAGCCATTAAACTCCACACCCATGCACCTACCGGGACTCGAACCAAGGACCCTCGAGTCACTGGCCTACCGCCGTAGACCGCAAGGCTACCCGGCTAGCAGAGGTGAGCACTTGATCGAATATCAAAGAGTTACAACGGTGCTGAAAAGCAACCACAAACAGGCTGCCACCCGTAGGCCCTGCACGATCGCGAGAAAAGATGACGTCGCGCGTGAAAGTGAGTACTATAAACACCAGAGTGTTGAGCACTTCAAAGAAATGGCTACACGCAATGCCATAATTCACGACGGATCAATCAGACAGTGGGTATTGCAAATCAAACGCCAGGTTGATCCAGATGGTAAACTGAATTTCAAGGTATCAGATTCATGGATTTAGAAGTTTAAGAAAAGGAACAGGATCGTCTCGCGATCAGAAATATACAGCGGAAATCAGATGAATTCGTCAGAAAAATGAAATCCTTGTTCATCGAACGACATTTGGTTCCCAAACAGATCCTGAACACAGATCAAAGTTGTTTCGAGAACGAAATGCATTCAGGACGAACACTTCGAGCAATGGGTATTAAACGAGTATATGCAACTGTAGGATCTACGTTGGCAACGACGCACTCATACATGATAATGCCTGTAATCTCAATGAACGGAGATATACATTCGCCGATGTACATGCTTTCTGCAGAATCCAGCCGGAAATTTCCTCAAAGCAAACCAGGTGATTCATCAAATGTTATGTCTTATTCTTCTGGCTCTGCTAACATGAAAAAAGATCAGAAGATAATGCTGACCAATGTTTTCTGGCCAAGTGTGTCAACTTTATACGAAGAACCCATGCTTCTACTTCTTGATTCGTGGTCAGCCAATACGGATGAAGTGTTAATCGAACCAATAATCCCAGAAAACATTAGTGAATTTGAATGGCATTTGATTCCACCAGGATGCACAGGACTCATTCAGCCACTGGATGTCAACTTCTTCAGCCCGTATAAAGCATTTCCTAAGTTCGTGACTGATGCCATTATCGCGACCCAAGAGTTCAATATCTAGCATCGGGACAACTTCATTCGTCTCCAATCCTTCACTTATCAGTTTTCGCCCCCAATGTTTCGCAACAGTATGGATGGTACAAGTCAGGATATCTGGACGAAGAACCGGAACCATTCAGGACGCCGATGCAGTACTGCTGAGACACTGTTGGCTCTCAAGTTAGTTCATCAGATCAGTGCAGTGCTTTTTCATTCATGAGATGTGCTTATTGCAACAACACGTTTTGTATGAATTATCTATCTACTCATTGACGGTCTGCATATTACTCTGCACTTAACTCGAATTTCCTGATGACTCTTTCAGGATTCCTGGTGATTTGCTTATTACCACTGAAATCAAAATAGTATTGGCGAAGTAGTACACAACACTAGAATAAACTATACTTTGTCAGTAAATGACGTTGACTTCATCGTTATAGTCTTTTTATAGTGTTTATAGCCTTCACCGATATTTTCGGGCTTTTAATATTCTGGCAACACTGCGAATGTCTACAGCTGGCAACACTGACGGTGCGTCACACTAGTCGCTTCTAGTGTAAAACAACATTAGCTATAATCATGGTAAGTTACACTTCATTCTCTGCTTTCGTTTATGAGCAACTGGCAAAAGAAAACGGGCTGGACCGAAGCACCAGTTCACCGTTAACCCGTTCTCCTGCCTCTCACACTCCTGCTCCGAAAAAAATAATCTCACATTCTTACTTCCTACCCTGTCCCCTCTCTTTTGGAACCAGTCCGGCGAAAATCCCCAGAACTTTGTTCGTAAGTTTCCCTTGTAGGCTACCATCTGAAGAAGAACTGAAAAACGAAGAAAGAGGTATGTTCAGGGAGCTTGTAGCCGATATTGAAGGAGTAGATGTTTCATGAGTTATTTGGAAAGAAAAAAATATGTTGTTCTGTTATCTACCTATGCAGGCAGTTTACCGACACATGAGGTGGAAAGATATGACAGAAAAGTCAAGAAGAAAGTATCAGTTCAGTGTCCCGATGTGGTAAGAAAATACAATATGCGTATGGGTGGGGTGGACATTTTGGACAGCATAATGGCACGTCACCGAATAACTTTTCGATCCAAAAAGTTGTAATTTAGGCTGTTCTATCACTTTTTAGACGGTATGATGGTTGCAAATGCCTGGTTGCTCTATCGGCGTGCAAATGAGCAGAAAATTGACGCTTCAAAGCGCATGACACTCAAGGACTTGAAAGCAGAGGTTGCTCATTGTCTGTTAACAATTGGTGACAGGGAGCTAAAGTGGGGAAGGCCATCCTACGAAATTGAGACAGAAATACGGAAGAATAAACATAAAGGACCAGCATCATACATGCCACATTCTGATGTCAGATGCGATGGTGTTGACCACTAGCCGAATTGGATGTAGACAAGGCAAATTTGTAAACTTCCAAAGTGCAATGGATTCAGTTTCGTCAAGTGTACAAAATGTGGCGTTGCTCTTTGCTTCAACAAGCCCAAAAACTGTCTCACATCATTCCACGTACAATAGAAAGACTTATAATAAGTGAGATGTTACTATTTCTGAATGTTTTTGGCATTTGAGACATCTTTACAAGTATAAAAGTTTAGGTATGTCGGTACAAGAGTAATAGTATTTTCTAGTCTGGAACATTATTGAAAATAACTGTATTTTAACACAAAGGGTGTTGTAGTTTGATAGCTTTAAAGCAATATATATGTCTATTTGTGATTAACTAAAGGAGCCACCTAAACAAGTTTCATGCACGTTGGAGCAAATATGATACAACAGAAAAATTTCAATTTTGGGGATATTTGAGAGTTTTGATTTTTTTTTTTAGTATTTTTTCCATTCGTCTTCCCAATACCACCAAAATATTTTTTTTCGACAGGAAAGAAAAAATCATGCATTAAAGGGTAATGCCAATAACTGTATGATTTCCCGTTCTCCTAGACAACATTGATAAAAATGTGGTTTGTCTTTACTGATTATAGTATTTTGTAAGCCTGTACAGAAGACCGCCTTAAAAGTGGCTTTGGCAGAAAGAAATGGTGAGTCCCAGTATGGTGCAAAGTGCTTCGCATTTTTTATGGATTTTTTCCTCTAACAAATTCCTGCAGATAATTGTATATCTTAGAAAGTATGCAGTGAATTAATTGGCTATATTGCCTTTTTGTAAAAGGATTCTAGCTTTAAACAATTTTAACAAAACTCATTAATTAAGGAATAATATCCTAGTGTAAATATAAAACATTTTGGACAGCTTCTACTAAATAATATCATTGGTTATTTTGATGGTAGAGTACCAGATTATAGAAGCTTATTCAAGTTTTGAGTTTACCAATATTACATAATGCCTTATACTGTATATCTTATACAATATTACAAAAAGAACACAAGAAAATAATATGTTTTGTCCAAACTGAGTTAATAATGCCGTCTCTTTTCATCCTGAAGGTCTTTTTAACTAATTATCACACATAAAGAGAATATGTATAGTTCTTCCACTTCAAGCAAATTTATATTTGGTGTTTAGATATACACAATGCTGATAAATGACTTTTAAAACGTTCTTCTGTAAATCAAGAACATGGATAAAGCACGTTCTTTTCCTGTGGTATTCGAAAGGGTGTATTGTTAGTTCAGTCCATCCATTAAAGATATAATCAATAAGATTTCTGGTTTCCATAGTTATAGCAGCTAATTGTTTATTAAATTTTAAATTGTTTTCAAAGAGAATGCCTAGGACTTTTATTGTTTCAACTTCGGACATCATATTACTGTTTATATAATAATTGATAACCACAAAAATAATTTTAGTTGCAAAGTACAGCTATTATTAATAATGAAAATAATAATAATATAATCTTCCTCTATATTATACGATAAGAATGGATCTTTCTTTCAGGCCTTGCAATGATCTTTTCAGAAATTGTGCATTCAATAGCCGAATGTTTGATTGCTGTTTATATTTTTCTGTATTGGAATCAGAGTATGATCTCTGCTATGGGATTGGTTCTAAACAAACTTCGTAAGTACTCATGAATCTCTGATAGTACAAATTTAAGTCTACGTTCTAAAGTAAATGATAAATAGTATACATGAATTATACTGCTGAAAAAAAATAGTTTATTTGAATATGTTAGCATTTTCGAAGTGATTTCGATATGTTAATTAAGAACTGATAGTAGTTTTCCTCAAATGTTGAAATTTCAGACAGGAAGGGGCCAACTTTCGTTTTGAGAAGACAAGCTATTTGCAAATGCAAGTTGATGGAGCTATAAAGATTGGCACTAGTTAGCAGTAAAAGAAACTGTTTTACTCCTTCGTAGATATTGGTACTTATCTTCTTCATTTGATCAGTATAAGTTTGGAGGAAGGTGTCTAGTATTCGGATTTTATGTATTTTCTAAGCTTTGGAAAGAAACTGGTTTCGTACAAATGAAATTACTCAATTGCGACAGAGTAACATATTTTAAAATATACAGAAGGTATTCTGCCAGTGATCATTGATTCAGTTGTGTTGTAAAAGGGTTCTCGCTCCAGTTACTCGAATTTTAACATTTTTCAAAATATTTCAAAACTTAAGAGTACTATAAAAATATAATTTCATAGCGCACTAGAACTTACAAACTGTGATCTCGAAATCTTGTCGATTGATGAGTGCTCAGAATTTAATTATATAATGACGTCATAATCTTTGAGAACGTATCACTCGTCAATGGACACGATCTCGAGATCGCTGTCCATTACATTTCATAGTAAATTGTAAATTCTAGTGCGCCATGAATTTACATTTTTGATAATACTCTTAGCTTTTGAAATATTTTGAAAATGTTAAAAATAGGAAGTTGGAGTGAGAAGCCCTATTAAGTAAATAATCTTAAGTGTTTTGTCAGAAAGATTGAAACGGAAATATGATAATATTCTTTTTGATAGTTCGCGGGAATTGTGTCAGTTCAAAACAACTAAACATATCAATGGTGCAATACACAAAGTTTTGCTTGCATATAAATCATATTTCGGAAAACCAATCCCTGATCAAGACAAACGGTGGGCTCCAGATGTGTTGTGGCAGTTTTAGATCTAGGTTAGAAAGTAGATGGCGAGAACCAGAAGGTATAAGCCTTTTGCAGTCCTTGAAGTTGGAGAAATCTACCAATAATTCTTGACCGTTAATTCTGTTTAATTGACAAGACACACTAGAAGAATGTTATAAGCAGATCATAAATTAGCATGCCCGAGTTTACAATTGTTTATTTCACCAGCACCACACACTGGAAAACTCTGGGTTAATAAACCACCAATGTTGTCATCAACGGAGAAAGATCTAGAGAAAACATCTGATTGTGATATAAGTTTGTGACGAAACTTGCATTCTGATGTTGGCATTATCAATGAAAATATTTGTGGGAATTGAATAACTTCATATTTCAAATAAATAGAAAATGTGATACGTACTACTACGGAATAAACATTAAAATGCTATTTTATACCAGCTTGTACAATAAATTATATATATATATATATATATA